>PVHP010044170.1:0-14119 GCA_004024765.1 Zapus hudsonius
CTCTCTCTCTCTCTCTCTCTCTCTCTCTCTCTCTCTCTCTCTCTCTCTCTCTCTCTCTCTCTCTCTCCCCCCCCCCCTCCTTGCAAATAAATAAAATGAAGTGTGTGTGTGTGTGTGTTTAAAGCCAGTCATGGTTGGTGCTGGGCATGATGGCTCATGCCTTTAATCCCAGGCAGAGGTAGAAGGATCACCATGAGTTCAAGGCCAGGCTGGAGCCACAAGCTTTAATAAAACACCTGAGTATATAGGGAACATATATTCCAACTACCACAACTTTTCCCACATAAACTGAACATGGTGGTGCATACTGTAATCCCAGCACCTGGGAGGTTAAGGGCTTAAGAGCTCAAGGTCAAATTAAATTAAAATTTAAAAATTAAAAAGAGAGCTGTGAATGATGCTCAGAAACAACAACAACAAAGAGTTAAGAGTATCCTCAGCTGCAGAAAAGCAGGAGAAGGACAGAAGAGGAGACTCTGGCTGCAGGTCAGCCCACTGCTCCTTACTGTGTTCTAAGTTAACTATTCTTTCTGGAAAGCAGAGGAGGGGAAGTGGGGGAGGGAAAGAGGAAGAAGCAAATGAAAAGGAAAGATGAGGCAGGAGGATCTTGAATTTGAGGCCAGCCTGGGTTACATTAAGTGACTCAAACCTTAAGACTGGTCCTCCTGGACCTGTGGTGGTTATTTGGAATCTTAAAATAGCTCGGTGACGAAAACTTAATAACTCTTTTTTCTTCCTTTTAGCAACTGCTTCAAATAGTGAAGCAGAAAACCAACCAGAATTCAGTGGACACTACACTGAAGTTTACTTTGAGTGCACTTTGGAACCTAACAGATGAATCCCCAACGACCTGCAGACACTTCATTGAAAACCAGGGGTTAGAGCTCTTCATGAGAGTTCTCGAGGTTAGGATGGGAATTTAGTCCACATCTGGACATTGATTTGCTTCAGCATTTATTTACTGTATTTAATTCTTCAGGATTCTTCAGAAAGTTACATGTTTCTCTTTCTTTCTTACAGTCTTTCCCAACCGAGTCATCCATTCAACAGAAAGTTCTAGGACTTTTGGTAAGATATAATCATTTCCTACTAAATGCCAAGTTGTATTTATGTTCCATTTGAAGGCATACATTGACAGTTGCTGTGAACAGCCAATGACGTTGGAAAATACTTTAAAAAAAATAATTAGGTTTAAAAGAAGTCAGGCACGGTAGCATGCATCTGTAATCCCAGCACTCAGGAGGCCATGACAGGAGGATCACAGCAAATTCAAGGCTCGCCTGGGCTTCATAGTGAGATCCTGTCTCAAAAGATAAATGAAATTTAAATTAGAAAGAAGAAAAAAAGCTGGGTGTGATGGCGCACGCCTTTAATCCCAGCAATCGGGAGGCAGAGGTAGGAGGATTGCTGTGAGTTCAAGGCCACCCTGAGACTACATAGTGAATTCCAGGTCAGCCTGGACTAGAGCGAGACCTTACCTCGAAAACCCTCCCCACCCCCGGAAAAAAAAAGAAGAAAAAAAACTGGACATAGTGGCTCACAGCTGTAACTCTAGTATGTGTGAGTGTGCATCAGGATGATTGTACGTGTTCAAGGCCAGCCTAGGCCACATGAGATAATATCTCACACACACACATTGTAGCTGAATATTTGATACTGTAGGATGTAGAGCATCTTTAGTGCTTTCTCAGGTGACTGATTTCATAATTATCATCGCTGAGAAAAAACTCGTTTTGAAATAGGTTATTACTCTTTATTCCAGACTAACCTGGAAGTCACTGTGTAGCCCATGCTGACCTGGAACTTGTGGCAACCGTCCTGACTCAGCTTCCTAAATTCTAGGATTATAGATGTGAGCCACCATGCCCAGTTTAAGGGTTCTTGTTTTATGGATAGAGGGGGGTTTTGGTTTTGTTTTAAGAAAAGGTGTTACTGAAATGGGTCTCTTTGAACCTCATCTCAGTACTAAGATGATTGAAGGAGGCCATGGACTCTCAGGAGCACCACCATACCTGTCTGGCCTTTCATTAAGAGAAAAATGAAGGTACAAGGTGTAGTCACACTGCCAAGAGAGAAGGAGTTAGCTACTGTTCAAAGGTCTTCTAGTAATTTCCATGGATGCCAGTCATTGTGAAATTACACACTAGTGATTGCTGGATTTTATTGTTTTCCTCTAAAGAGTCTTGTACTTTATATTGGCAGGCAGTTAAGTTACTTGCACACTGGCCAATTATTTGTTCTATTACTGAGCTACTTCCCCAGTTCCATGTTAATCCTTTTCCCATTTGTTTTGATAAGTGATTTTAGATCGCCCTGACCCTATGGTAATACATAACTTGGCCCCAAAGCTTTGTTCCTGTGCCATCTCCTCGGAACACAAGCTGTTCCTGGGCTGCTACGACTTTGAGATTTGTTCTGCGTTCTGGTCCACTCAAATAGCAGGGCAATAATCTGAGTAGACCTCTGTAAATCATTTGTTTAGCAGTGTATGTGTGTATCTGTGTCTGTCTGTGTATCTTTCTGTCTTTCTCTTTGTCCTTCTCTGACTCTCTTTGGAACTTTCCCCTTTGTAGTCTCTGTTGTACAGTTTTATTAATTGTCTACCCAGACCTGTGAGCTCCACCTCGGACTCATCAAAGTTTCAGGCTCTCCTTGGGTCCCCCTTCCCTTCATTACAGTGGATACTGCCCAATTGCCATGCTTTCTCTCAGAGATCACCTGGTACTGCTTGCTAACTAGTGTCTGAAATCATTGTTTCAGCCATTTTCTTTACATAGTACTTTAACTTTTTTACCTTTTTTTTTTTCAGAATAATATAGCTGAAGTACAAGAGTTGCATTCTGAATTGATGTGGAAGGATTTTATAGACCACATCAGCAGTCTCCTCCACAGTGTGGAAGTGGAAGTCAGTTACTTCGCAGCTGGAATTATTGCCCACTTAATATCCAGAGGTGAACAAGCGTGGACATTGAGCCGAAGCCAGAGAAATTCTCTTCTTGATGATTTGGTAGGGTCATTTGATATTTTCTGAAAGAAGACATTCATAATATCATAATGTAACTAAAAAAATAATAATGTTTTTCTGTTTTCTTATATCTTCTAGCATTCGGCTATTTTGAAATGGCCAACTCCAGAGTGTGAGATGGTAGCCTACAGGTAATTACCACAAATTTTGTTTGTTTTCTTCCAAGGAAGAGTCTCACTGTAGCCCAGGTTGACCTGGAATTTACTCTGTAGTCCCAGGCTGGCCTCGAACTCACAGCGCTTCTCCTACCCCACACCCATTTCACAATTGTTAACAATAAGCCAGCAACCTGGCCATTTTTCTTACTTCAGTGATCTCCTGTGAAACGTATCATCTTTCCCTCATGTATGTGTCTCTCATAGTTCTGGCTTTGAAAGAAGCAAAGGAGCAAACTGGGCATGGTGGTGCACGCCTTTAATCCCAGCACTCAGGAGGCAGAGGTAGGAGGATGGCCATGAGTTCAAGGCTATCCTGAGACTACAGAGTGAATTCCAGGTCAGCCTGGGCTAGAGTGAGACCCTACCTCGAAAAAAAAAAAAAGAAGAAGCAAAGGAACTACCCATGATGCTACATGCATCTAACCCCAGCATGAGAAGGCTGAGGCAGGAAGATTGCAAGTTCAAGGCTAGCCTGGGCTACAGGGCAAGCAAGACCTTATCTCAGGAGAGAAAGAAAATGTTTTAAATTATTTTCCATCACCCATCTTTCCTTCATCATTCCTCCTGTCATTCCACATTTATTGATACAAGTCCTAAGGATTTTTTCCTACACTCTTGAAATTTAAATATGGCCAAGAGGGCTGGCAGTGTGGCTCATTTAGTATAGTGCTTGCTGTCTCCACAACCTTTTCTTTCTTAGTGCTAGCTGTTCTATTTTAAAAATGTTAATTTTTTAGAAGCTGAGTGTGGTGGCCCACACCTTTAATCCCAGCACTGACGAGGCAAAAGTAGGAGGATCACTGTGAATTCGGGGCCAGCCTAGGACTTAAGATGGAGTTCCAGGTCAGCCTGGGCTAGAGTGAGACCCTACCTTGAAACCCCCTCTCCCCCCAAAAAAGTTTTTGACCTTAATAACAGGAGGAAAAGATGTTGACATCAAAATAATAGAAAGACTAATTGGAAGGGGGAGGAGATTTGATGGAGGTAGATTTGAGAGGGGGAGAATGGAGGCAAGGGAGGGAATTATCATAGTTTATTGTCAATAATTATGGAAGCTATCCATGAAGAGTTTAAAAAAGGAAAATATGGTTTGGGCCAGGTGAGGTGACACATGCTAGTCACGGCACTAGGGAGGCAGAGGCAGGTAGGCTTGCCATGAGTTTGAGGCCAGCATGTACCAAGACACGTCTCAACGCAGCCTTTTCAAGGCTCATTTATATTAATCTAGAAATAGCATGGCTTTTATTAAATGAAAGATTTCAGAATCATTGCTTAGAAAGTGATACTATGTGGAGAATGTAATGTTAAATTTTTTTTCTTTTGAACATTTAGGTCCTTTAATCCATTTTTCCCATTACTTGGCTGTTTTACAACCCCTGGAGTCCAGCTATGGGCAGTTTGGGCCATGCAACATGTCTGCAGCAAGAATCGTATGTATCAAAAAGTAGAACTATGGGTTTCTTTAAGTTGTTTTAAAATTTATTTGTGTGTGCACATACATCTCTGAGTTTCTTGCTGCTGCAAATGAATGCCAGATGCATGCATCAAACTTGTGTCTGGTTTTACATGAGTGTTAGAATTAAACCTGGAACCACTGAGCCAGCTCCCTAGTCCCCCATTTAAAAAAAATTTTGTTGATAAATATATGAGCATATTGTGGGCTGGAGAGATGGCTCAGCAGTTAAGGCACTTGCCTCCAGTGCCTAAGGTCCCGGGTTCAATTCCCCAGGACCCACATAAGCCAGACCCACAAGGTGGTGGCCCTGGTGTGCTCTCTCTCTCTCTCTCTCTCTCTCTCTCTCTCTCTCTCTCTCTCTCTCTCTCTCGCTCTGCTTGAAAATGAATAAATAAAATATTATTAAAAAATATATGAGCATATCGGTCATTTTCCATCAGGTTATGCTTACACTGAAGACTGTCCTCAGTGGGGTTACCAGTATTTACTGTGTGTCATGAATGCATCAGTCAGTTCCTGTGTGAGCTTATGACCTCCCTAGCCACTGGCTTTTGATTAGGTTTTCAGTACCAGGCAGGAATTCCTTCCCTTGGAACAAACCTGAAGTCCAATCAGAGAGCAGTTGGTTTCCCCATAGCAGACATGCCACCTGTTGCAGTTACCTTCAGAACACCTGTCCAAAAGCAACTGATAGGAGGAACGGTGTTTATTTTGGCTTATAGACTCAAGGGATGGTTCCATGAAGATGGATAAACATGGTGTGAGCGGAGGGTGGACATCCCTTCTGCCACAGCAGATGGAACACTGCAGCATGGGCATGGCAAGGGGAAGCTGTCTAGAGCACCTAGGCCCACTCTCAACGGCACACCTCCTCCAGCAAGGCTCCAGTTCCTAAATTGCCATCAACTGGCATCATTCAAATCACATGAATTTATGGGGTTTACCTAATTCAAACCACCACACCCCCATTGTACCAGTTGATACATTTGGCTTGGTTGGCCATCCATTGATGACTTTTCTTCCCCAGCAGGCTGTGTAGCTCTTTCCTGAATCATGACAGCTAGTCAACAGGGAAGAGACTTTTAACTCAGCTTGAGTTCTCAATTTTTTTTGGTTTTTCGAGGTAGGGTCTCACTCTAGCTCAGGCTGACCTGGAATTCACTATGTAATCTCAGGGTGGCCTCGAACTCATGGTGTTCCTCCTACCTCTGCCTCCAGAGTACTGGGATTAAAGGCGTGTGCCACCACGCCCGGCTTAGTCCACAGTAATCTTACCATCTAGTTCTGGTGGGCAACCAGGAGCCTTGGTTTTCAGTAGCTTGTAGTGTTTTGCGGGGTATTAAGGGCCTCTCTGGCCAACAGCTTGCTGTAAAGTATCCCACCCCTGACACTGAAATTTTCTAGTAACAATCTATGGCTCCTGGGCACAACATCATCTACTTCCACAGGATAATTTTACCCATATTCTCTCTTTGGAGACATGGCTCAATGGTTAAGGCACTTGCCTACAAAGCCTAAGGACCCAGGTTCAATTCCCCAGTACCCACATGAAGCCAGACGCATAAAGTGGTGCATGCATCTGAAGTTGGTCTGCATCAGCTTCAGGCCCTGGTGTATCTCTTCTCTCTATCTTTCTCAGCTTGTTAATAAATAAGTAAAAAAAATATTTTGAAGCAAGGCATGGTGGCACATGCCTTCAATCCCAGCACTTGGGAGGCAGAAGTAAGAGGATCACCATGAGTACAAGGCCACCCTGAGAGAACATAATGAGTTCCAGGTAAAGCCTGGGCTAGAGTGAGACCCTACCTCAAAAAAACAAAATAATTTTATTTATTTATTTATTTGAGTGAGAGAAAGAAACAGACAGAGAGAGAATGGGCATACCAGGGCCTCTAGCCACTGCAAATGAACTCCAGATGCATATGCCACCTTGTGCATCTGGCTTTACATGGGTACTGGGTAATTAAACTCAACTTCTGCTTTGTAGGTAAGTAGGCAAGTGCCTTAACTGCTGAGCCAGCTCTCTAGCCCCCAAATTCTGTGTGTGTGTGTGTGTGTGTGTGTGTGTGTGTGTGTATATATATATATATATATATATATATATATATATATATATATATATATATATGCATGCAGAGGAAAACAGAGAAAAGAGACAGAGAGATAGAATGGGTGCTCCAGGGCCTCTAATAGCTGTAAACTCCAGATGTATTCGTCACATTGTGCATCTGGCTTTATGTGGGTACTGGGGAATTGAACCAGCGTCTTTAGGCTCTCCAGGAAAGTGCCTTAACCAATGAACCATCTCTCCAGCCCCAAACTCTCTTTTTAACATATATATTATTTAGCTAGCAAAGAAGTAGGTTTTCATATGGTTTATTCATAACATCTTTAATTTTGATTAACCTTCCTCCCAGCCCCTCCTTTCTCCTATTCCCTCCCCTGACACATTTAAACCATTTTGTCCTCATATTCTGCCCATCCGCTCACATGTCTATTATATCCTCCCTTCAGCCCTCCCTCTTCTCCCTAAGGACACTGACTTTTAAAGATCAAGTGTAAGAGCATTTTACATCATAAATCAAGTGAATCTTTTCAGAATGACTTTGACAGGCAGTCATGGTGGTGCATGCCTGTAATGTAAACTTGGGCCACCTCAGGCTCCCTCAGACACTCATGCTTGCACAGAGCCATCTGTAGACCACAAATCCAGTTTTCAAAAATTCAAGACCTGCGTGGGGGAGGGGGTGTTGCTGGGAAGGTGGCTCAACAATTAAAGGTGCTTGTTTGCAAAGCCTGCCATTTCAGATTCAGCCCCCTAGCACCTATGTAAAATTGGGCACACAAAGTGGCAAATACTTCTAGCATTCATCTGCAGTGGCAGCAGACCCTGGCATGCCCATACACACACACTCACAGTATTCACACACAAATAAATTAATTTTTAAAAAATTAAGAGTTGGAGAGATGGCTTAGTGGTTAAGGCACTTGCCTGTAGAGCCCATTCTCTTTCTCCTTAAACCCAGCACTCTGGAGGCAGAGGTAAGAGGATCTTCATGAATTCAAGGCCACCCTGAGACTACATAGTGACTCCAGCTAGAATTTGAGAAACTTATCTCAAAAAAAACAAACAAACAAAAAGCTAAACCGGTCAGTCACAAAGCTTCGAAAACTTGTTTTGTGGGACACGTGGACACTGTTTGACAGGCTTCTTTTTCATATTCTGTTGCAGCCTCGAGGTACTGCAGCATGTTAATTGAAGAAGGAGGGCTGCAGCACCTGTACAACATCAGAGAGCACGAGCAGACTGACCCCCACGTCCAGCAGATCGCTGGGGCCATCCTGGACAGCTTAGAAAAGCACATTGTGCGCCACGGGAGGCCACCTCCCTGTAAAAAACAGCCCCAGGCCAGACTAAATTGATAGCCATCGGTACTTTGTGGTTGATTCATTTGGGCTATCTTACTTTCTGTGGTGGTTTGTTTGTGGGGTGGGGGGTTCCATGGTGAGTCATGTGGTCAGGTTGGGATTGATATGTACAGTACTGCCCATGCCAACCGTCTCTTAACTGTCTTGTGATTTTTAACTTATGAGGCAAGAAAGGTCTCTTTCTTCATCATTGCCTTTTAGGAAATTTTCCACATCTTTCAGTGTTTGAACTTGACCTGTACTTGAGACTCTACAATTTTATGATAAATTTGCACGAACCTTTAGGCCAGACATTTCTGGTCTCAGAGTCCCTTCCCATTAATTTGCAGCTTCAGATGAGCTGTTAACTTAATTTCAGTTGTGAATTTTATAATGCTTCTGTATAAAATGCCTTCATTCTTTGTGTATCTTTCATAAGACCTTCTTCATGTAGTGGAAATGTATGCTGTCTCCTTGTGGAAGCGATTTACTATTCACTGTCTGGAGCCTGAATGGCTGGCAGGAAAGTGCAATAGAAGAAACACTATTGAGGAAGAGCAGACTGTAAGAATTGGACGTTGCTTTCATGGCATGTAGTTTTTTACATGGAACAGGCTATCCTTTTGCAGCCCTGCAGGCAGAGCAGACGCCTACTCTCCAGGTTGTGGCTGGAAGTGTGGACTGGTGTTTCTGCACAAACTACAGGTTACTCGAGAAATATTTCCCCAAGTACCACAGTATCTGTAGTACTGCCTCTCAAGTCTCTATCTGTCATATATTATTGTGAAAAAATGGATTAAAATGTCTTTGTTTAAAACTAGCTAATTCTTTTCCCTCTATCACAAAATTATTTTGCTCAGTGGAATAGACACTTCATGGTGTTGGCCTACTTAGTTAAAATACATCAGTAAATTTTGCCTTTGGGTGTAGCTCAGTGGTAGAGTATATGTTTAGCATATATGTGGCCCTGGATTCAATCTTCAGTACCACAAAAAAAAATGGAAAAAATTTCTTCTGTTCACATATGTTTATCTGCTATATATAACGGTTCACACTGTAAACCCAGTGCTCAGGAGGCTAAAACAGGAGGATTACCATGAGTTTGAGGCCAGTTTGGCTGCATACTGAGTTCCCTGCCAGCCTGGGCTGTCTCAAAAAAAGAAAAAAATATGTATCTTACTATATGTTCATGTTAGAAAAAGTTGTTCACCTTTCACTGCCAAAAATGCAAGGGAAGAATTAGACTTGTGAAATGGTTAAATGTAATCTAGTTGAGGGGATTAAAAAATGTTCTTTTTAAAATATTTATTGATTTGCAAGTAGAGAGAGAATAAAAGAGAGAATGGAATGGGCATGCCAGGGCCTCTAGCCACTGCAAACGAACTCCAGATGCATTTGCCACTTTTGTGTATCTGGCATTATGTGGATACTGGGGAATCCAACCCAGGCCTTCAGGCTTTGCAAGCAAGTATCTTTAACCACTGAGCCACCTCTCCAGTCACAAAAAATGTTCTCCTTGGACTATTTTTCAGACAATTGCCTTTCCTTTAAGATCCTCACTATAAGGTAGTAAAGAATCAAAGCTGGGCGTGGTGGTGCACACCTTTAATCCCAGCACTCAGGAAGCAGAGGCAGGAGGATTGCTGTGAGTTCAAGGCCAGCCTGGGCTATGGTAAGACTCTACCTCGAAAAAAACAAAGCAAAAAAAGATAATAAAGAGTCCATTCTCTCAGTCTCTTTATATCAGTATTTGCACATGGGAGGCAGCAAGATGCTTAGTTTTCATTTAAAATATTACATGGAGCCATAGGTTTGATAGTTCAGACCTATATTCCCAGCACTTCAGAGGCAGGAGGATTGATACAAATTCAAGGCAAGCTTCTGTCGCAACAAAACAAAACTTTTTTTTTTTTTTCCTTTGAAGGCAGATTTGGTGGCACACACCTTTAATTTGAAACACTGAAGTAGGAGGAGCTGGGGTTCAAGGCCATTTTGGGCTACATAGCAAAACAAATACATTTTATTTTGTAAATAAGGTTAATCTGTAATATCAGATGACCCCATTTCTCCACATATAGTTAAAATATTTTCAATAGAGATTTTAAATTACTCAGAAACATTTCAATTCAGAAAGGAGCTGGTTTAAGCTGGAAGTGGCAGGATACACCTTCTAGCCAAGGGCACAGTGTCTGGTGGGGGGTGATGACTCAGCAGCAGTAAGAGGTGCTTGCTGGTGAAGTCTGTGGGGCCAGGTTTAATTTCTAAACTCCCCACATAAGCCAGGCACAAAAAGTGGTGCAAGCATCTGGTGCTTGTTTGCAGCAGCAAGAGGCCCTGGTGCACCCATACACTCATGTATCAGTCCTGCAAGTCTAGGAATTGAAAAAAATATTGCTGCTCATGATGCCTGGACAGAAGTGCCGCATAGTGACATTTAGTGACCAGTAAACAAAGGGCTTAGGTTAGATGAGAGTGAGTAAAGATGCTCTTTATCTTATTTACAGGCTTCCCAAGGATCTAAGATTCATGTTTCAAACCATCGGTCCTCGAAGTCAAGTTTATGAAGTTTTTCATACAGTGTGTTCTTTTGTGTAGGCCTGTTTCATTCCTAATTACTTTCTTTGGTTTTAGTTTTCTTTTAAGTATTTTTATTAATTTATTTGCAAACAAAGAGAATGGGAGTGGGCACAGCAGGGCCTCCAGACACTGCAAAAGAACTCCAGGTGCAGGTGCCACTCTGTGCATCTGACTTTATGTGGGTACTAGGGAATTGAACCTGGGTTCTTAGGCTTTGCAGGCAAGCACCCTAACTGCTGAGTCATCTATCTCTCCAGTCTGGTTTTCTTTCTTTTTTGAGCTGTCCTTGAGCTCCTGATCCTTCCTCCCCATGCTGGGATTAAAGGCATGAACCACCACACCCAGCTAATTTGGCTGTTTTACTTATACTGTTGTAGTCAGCCACACACTGCTGGGATGAACCTCCAAACCAGGCACAGTTTATGGGAGTAAATGATTTATTGAAGCTATAGATTCAGGGGAAGTTCCATAATGGCGAAAGAGGCTGGACCCCTTTCACAGGTCCAAGCAGAAAGAGAAACCCATCACCAGCCCCACACACAACACCAAACAGGCAGGGGGCTAGAGAAATCTTCCCCTTTATTTAGCCTTAAGGCAGGTCCTGCAACTCTATCCCAGACTTAATGGCTTCCTGAGTCTCTGGAATTTCCTTCCTGCACTGCCCACACAGGAAGGGATCTTAATTTCTAGTTCCCCTAAGCTTCCTTACATCCTGCCCCCTACTGAGAAACTGCCTTCTTGTGAACATCTCAGAGACCCACCCAAGATGACTAAAAAGATCAAGTTGACAACAAAACCAGACCATCACATGTTATGTTCCAAATAGCATTGGTTTACCTTTGATTCTCTGATCATATCTTAATAAAGATTTTTATGTATCAAATTGGGGCAAATTAATTAACAATAAATTTGGACTAGGTTTTGAAAACAGCCTCATACAGATCAGGCTGGCCTTGAACCCACTATGAACTGAGGATGGTCTTGAACTACTGATTCTCCTGCCTCTGCCTCCTAAGTGCTGGCATCGTACCTATGCACCGCAGCACCATCCCTCTGCCTCCTGAGTGCTGAGATTCCGTACTCAGCTTGCTTTAGTGTTTTTAAATGCACCCTCTCTCCATGTCGAGAGCAATGTACAGCAGTCCCCAAGGTTGAAAAGAGGTAGTAGAAATGACCTGTTTTGTACATGGTGACAGGCACCTCTCATGCCCTGTAATGGTATGTTTACATTATTTGGTTGTTGTGATAGAAACAGTATTATTAACCTGAAGGCAGTTAAGTTCCAGGAGGTGTTGTACTGTCAGCTTACATGGCCTCTTTCAGTTTTATATGTATGTGTATCCTTTTTCTTCAGAGACTTGCCACTGTTCAGGCTTCAGAACGACTCTGAGATAGCTTCCCGAGATGGTTGCAAACTTGGTTTCTCTGTAGATCCCTTGTAGCATTTTGAGATGATTTTGTGGATCTGGTAGATATTGGCTGTTTAGTCTTCACTATTGACTGTTCACTGTTCACTCATGAGGTGTTTATTTTGGGAATAATACAAAACTGATCCTTGTCCAGTAAGTAAGTGTGATTGATGGCTTCCTTAGTGCTTCATGGATTCTGCATTACACTGTACACTCCGTTGTAATGCCTGCTGTAGTTTTCAGATCTTAAGCCTAGACACTAGGTTGACTACGAACTTCTGGGTAAATTATACAAAAGCCAGCGCAGCAACAGAACATGCTCTGGTGAAGCCTGTCATCCTCACATGCAGGATGCTGACACAAGAGCATCCTTTGCTTAAGGCCACCTGATAAAACAGATTTCAGCCAGGTATGGTGATGCACACCTGTAGTCTCCGCTACAAGGAAGGCTGAGATGGGAAGATCACTTGAGGCCGTGAATCCTGAGTTCAAGACAAGCCTGGGCAACATAAGATCCTGTCATAAAAATAATAATAATATTTTTAGTTTTTTGAAGCAGACTTACCTAGAACTCACTCTGTAGTCCAGGCTAGCCTTGAACTCACAGTGATCCTCCTGCCTCAACATCTGAGTACCACCACGACTGGCTAAAAATTTCTAAACAAATTTATAAACTTGTTTTGTGGCAAATCATAAATCTAGTTCATTACTTTAAGGAAATCTTCAAATTATGTTTTGTTGTTGTTTCTTATTTTTATTTTATTTTGGTTTTTCTAGGTCTTGTTCCAGCCCAGGCTGACCTGGAATTCACTATGTAGTCTCAGGATGGCCTCAAACTCACTGCAATCCTCCTACTTCTACCTCCCAAGTGCTGGGATTAAAGGCATGTGCCACCACACCGCTTTAAATTCAGTTCTTTTAAGCGTATTTTCTTTTTCTTTTATTTTTGGTTTTTCGAGGTAGAGTCTCGCTGTAGCCCAGGCTGACCTAGAATTCACTCTGTAATCTCAGGCTGGCCTCGAACTCATGGTGATCCTCCTACCTCTACTTCTGCCAAGTGCTGGGCTTTTTTTTTTTTTTTAAGTTTATTTTAATCAGCTATAAAACAAAAAGTTCCATAAATAATGTAAGCTGAGACATTTTCAATAAAAGGATTCTTAGAGCATTTTTTCTAAAAATGAGAGAATGTTATATCAAGATTTATACTCAGATAATCTGCAAGAATAAAAATTTTTTAAGTCGTTGACTTTTATTTTATTTATTTATTTATTTTAATCATTGACTTTTAACCCCAGCAAAACTAAGAGGAGGGAACTAGGCAGGAGGACCTTGAGTTCCAGGTCAATCTGAGCTATGTATAGAAAGACCCTGTCTCAGAAAAACAAAATGATACATATGCCCATAGGTGTGGCTACACACATACATCTATGCTCACATACCACATGCAATAAATAAATAAATCCCTGATTTTTGTAGAATTGATTCCTTTTGTCAAATTCTCACTGGTTTTCAAATGTGAAAAGTGTCTTTTGCTTAAATTCTGATGGTGGTTATTTAACTTCTTTCAAGGGATGGAAAATTCATTGGAAAGTATAATGTGTGTACATTTCAAAGACTTGATTCGATCATCTGAATGAAGTGAACTGAAGGCATTTTCTCATTGTGGCCTAATGAATAGGAGTATTCTGTACATGAATCATGCTATGTATTCAAACAGAACATCACTTAAGTATTAATGTGTGTATAGATTGTTTGGGGTGTTTTTTTGCCTAAATAAATGTTATAAGTTTTATGTCTTATCTACTTTGATTCTAGACTTTTTAAAATTCAATATTAACATAAGTTTTGGGTTCCCATTTGCAACAACTGCTTCCTAAAAACTGCAGAAGTTTCTAGGACTAGAACATCATTCACTCATTAAATGTTAGAGCCAGGCATGGTGGCACATGCCTGTAATCCCAGCATTTGAGATTGAAGCAGTAGGAACTCAAGCAAGGCCAGCCTGTGAAACCGTCTGAAGAAAAAAGAAGTGAGCAGGGGTGGGGATACAGCTCAGTAGAAGAACACGCCTATCATGTTCAAGGTC
>PVHP010044171.1:0-14198 GCA_004024765.1 Zapus hudsonius
GAGATTCTAGGGATGTTCTTATTATTTCAATATGATTTTTGTTTTCTGCAACGTCTTTCTGGGTTGCTTCTATCATCCTGTTGAGATGTGATTTCATTTCAAGGTTTGATTTAATTACTTCTTCTTGACAGTCTTTCTTATATTTGCAGATGTCTTCGGTTAATTTGGAGAGCTGGTTTTTGATACTTTCAGTTTTTTGACTTATCTTTAGTCCTGATATGTCACTTCTGATGTCTATTTGGTTGTCCTCTAATATATTAAACCTGTTGTCAAAGCTAATGAGCTGCACTTGTACCCATTCAATATGTTGGTCCATCTTTTATTGCATGACTAACATTAAGTTCTCCTTAGGACCTGTGCCAGTATGATAGGGGTTTAGTGTCATGTCATCCTGGTCCTGCTTCTGCTGTCTCTCTTTAGTGGTGATGTTGTTGTTATTTACTGTAGTTTCCTCAGCTGGTATAATATTCTTGCGTTGAGGTCTGCCCATTTCAACTCCACTTGAGGTGGTTGGTGGAATGCCTTAGATATATCTGCAGGGGTCGGTGGGTGTGGGGGATGGCATAGCGCGATGGGAGTGGGGCGGGTTCAGTTTTTGGGGCTGATGGCAGGAGGGGGGCTATGGAGGAGCCCCCGGTCCTGGTGAAAGAGAGAATGAGAAAAAAAGTGATGGGGGAGGTGTGCGGCAGACGTGCGGAGGGTGGGGGAGAGCTACGAAGGAGCCCCCAGTCTGGTGGAAGAGAGAGAAGAAAGAAAAAGCAATGGGGGATGGGCACGGCAGACGGATGGCGGGAGGAGGGGCTACGAAGCAGCCTCCGGTCCCAGTGAAAGAGAGAGAGAAGAAGAAAAAGAAAGTGATGGAGGAGGGGCACAGCTGATGGCGGGAGGAGGGGCTACAGAGGAGCCCCCAGTCCTGGTGAAAGGGAGAATGAGAGAAAAAAAGCGATGGGGGAGGGGCGCGGCAGATGCGCTGGAGGTCGGGGGTGGGGGGGCTATGAAGGAGCCCCCAGTCCCAGTGGAAGAGAGATAGAAGAAGAAATAAAAGTAATGTGGGAGGGACGCAGCAGACGGCGGGAGGAGGGGCTACGAAAGAGCCTCCGGGACAGAGAGTCGGGCAGACTCGCTGGAGGCTGAAGGGTGGGGGGAGGGACTATGTACAGATGGTCGATTGAGAAAGAATATTAATATGAGAAATAAAATTTAAAAAATAACAAAAAATAGTTGAAAAAGAAAGACATGCGAGTGCCCGGGAGGGGCGGGATAGATAGAGGGCGGGAGGGTGGGGGCCAAAACCCAAGGAAAGCCGCCCTGCAGAAAGAGAGGCTCAGGTGGCCGGCAGCCAAAAGCCGCTCCAGCACAGCCTGTCCTGAGGACTCACTGCCTCCTGTGAGCTCTTTTCCATGCTGCCGGCTTCTAGTCGTGCAGATCCTTTGTTCGGAGGTGCCTGGAATTCAGCTCGTGGCCGCAGCTAATGTCCACGAGCTGGGTCCCAGCTGAAGACCCTGGCCCTAATTTCCCCGAGGTTTATGGCGTGTCTGCTAGTCAGTCATCTTCCCCGGAAATCTCCCCCTGCATTTATCTTTAGATTTAAAATAGATTTAGTTTCATTGAAGAGTAATTTTCTAGTTAGTAGAAAGCCTATCTAGAACAGCTGGATTAAAAAAATCATTCCAAAGGTTCAGATCTCTCTCTCTCTCTCTCTCTTTCTCTCTCTCTCTCTCTCTCTCTCTGTGTGTGTGTAGTTAATTGTCTCTGTTCAGAGAACTGTCTTTTCCTAATAAAGTTGGTAGCAGTTGAACATTGTGGTCCACTTCCTCTACAAATATGCTGAGTCCTCTGTTGTTGCCTCAGTCCTTACTCAGCACATTGTTGATGTGCATAATCACTTTGTTATCTGACTCTAAACACAGTGTCCAGTGTTTAAAATAAATATAAATATAGACTTCAGAATAAAAAGTAAACTTGGTAGCTTCCTTTTCATCTTTATATGATGAGCCCTGAAGCCCAAATATTTCTGCACTAATTTTTAAAATATAACAATGATAAACCCCAATAAATTAAGATAATTAATATGTTTATTAAAATATTCATATTTTCAAAATAAAAAAATAAAAGTGAAGAGTGACATTGTTCTGCATTTTTTCTTTTTACAAACTTCTTCAATATATAGGTTAATGGAAAATAATCATTTTTGTACACTTGCTTCTTCATGCAAGTGTCTGTGAATTAAAAAAATAAAAGCAGTCTGGTAGTCAACGGTGTGAGTGAACCAAGCTTATTCAGTCATGATCTGATTCTTTGACATTTTTTTCTAGTTTCTTGGTTTTTGCTTTTGCCACCATAAGTTATTCTGAAATAAGCAGCCTTATGCCTTTTAAAAAAGTATCAGACAAAAAAATTCAGGCTTCAGTATTTATTAAAAGTCTAACATAAATTAGATATTTTCATAAATGTTATCTCATTTGAATCTATAATGCGTCAAGTCAAAGCGAGGGTCAGGTGGTGGAATCAGTTACTACTGGTTCTGTAACAAGCTGTATGTAGCTCATGGAGGCAGGGGCAGGCTGTTGATTTGTAACTTTTATAGTACTATGGGAGACAGATTATGGTTGGCTAGATCAAGAGCCTTGCCCACTTTGCTGACTTAACTCCTTCCTGAACCAGGGTGTTCCCATTCTTATCAGAAGTCAACAGTTGCTGGTTAATGCCAACTAAAGACCTGCACACGCATTTCTATTATTCTTAAACAATCATATATATGCATAATATATTTTGATCATATTCACCCTATTACCCTCTCTTATCCCCCCACCCAGTTCTACTGAACTAGACCCCTTTCTTTCTTGTCTTTTTTGTGACCCACTGAGTTTTATTAGTGATTGTTGCAGTCAGCTTTCTCTGTTGCAGTTCAGAATGAACCCAAGCAAAAGCTGCTTGGGGAGGAATGGGTTTGTTTGGCTTATGGACTGGAGGGGAGACTCCATCCTGGCAGGGAAAATGATGGCAAGAGCAGAGGGCTGGACATCACCCCTGCCACATCACTGCAAAGAGTGGCAGGAAGGTGTGCCAAATATTGGCAAGGGGAAGCTGGCTTATAACCCCCAAAAGCCCGCCCCAACAACACAGCTGCTCTAGTGAGGTTCTAATTCCCGAATTGCCATCAGCTGAGTATTGATCTATCAGAACACATTCATTTGTTTGTGGGGGACACATGATCAAACCATGACAGTGATACTTACAGGAGCATAAGTAGAGGGTTACGTGGCCCACTTCTACTGAAAATGTGCTGGCTCCTCTGTTGTTGGGTCTGGTATGGAGCCTGGGCAGCATACCAGTAGCTACATCACTAAAGAGATTGACTCCTTCTCTCCAAGCAGCCATTAGCCCCTCAGGAAGAGGTGGGGCCTCCAGCCTCACCCCCATGCATGGTGGAATTTGGAAGGGTCCAATAGTGTGCACATCATTTGCATGTAGCCACAGATATTTGGGGCAATGCTCCTCCTCCTCCAAAGCTTGTATATTTTTCCTGGGTGCTCTTAGCAATGTCTGAGCCTTTGAGGGGGAGGTACACATTCCCTATTTAGGGTTGAAACTCAACCTGTCGCTTATTCTTAATAAGTTATGAGCATTAGCTCCTCACCCACTGCAAAAAGAAACTTACTGAACAAGGGCGAGAGCAGCGCCAACCTATGGGCATAAGCATACATATTTAAAAGGCATTTTGACAAGTCTTTTTAGCAAATCAACAGTAGAACATTCCCCCCCCCCCCAGGGTCTACGACCTCCACAGCCATGGACTCCACCTGATTTACAGCATCTGGAGTGTAATCCCTCCTTTGGAGAGTGACTTACATCCAATTGGAAAAAAAAATTGAAATGGTTTTGAATGATTAAGGTTCCTACCTAAGTCTCCAGCAGGCAGAGCCCTGCTGGAGGAGGTGTGACTCTGAGCAAATCTTGAGTCTAGCCCTAGGGTGTGTTCAGAGTCAGCTCATGCTGCCTGGTGCTTGTTGTTGTCTGTCTCACTGTGATGAATGTATGATAAAGTGAACCAGCTTCCTGTACCATGATGAAGCTTCTCCTGGAAACTGTAAGCCTGCAATTAATTGTTTCCTCCCATAAGCTGCTTCTGATAAGGTGCTTTGTCCTAGCAATGAAAAGGTAAGTGCAACAGTTGGTTACCCCCATAACAGTCATACCACTATCCCACCAGTGGGCACATTTTGCCGGTTAGGTCGATATTGTAACATTCATGGTCCATAGGTGGGTAAGATCATTGATGACTTTTGTCTCCTAGCAGCTACACAGCACCTTCTGGCAATATGAAAGCTAGTCAGCAGGGAGGGAAGTTCCAGCTCAGTTCCAGCTTGATGTCTGTGTGCTGTGCAACCAACAAGTATACTGTCTTTAGCAATTAGATTGTGTTATCTATTTATGTTAAGTCTAGCAGTTTTGGGAGCTTTTGGAGCTCCCTCAGAAGGTATTGCACACCTTGTGCTGAGATTTTTGTTTAATAACCTATGCCTTCTGGGAGCAACAATTTATCTACTCATGCAAGGAACCTCCAGTCAAAATTCTTCTTAAATTATATTTTATTAGGTTACAAAGTAATAGGCTTCTTAGTGGCTTTTTCCAATACCCTTTGTTTTGGTAAACCATCTCTTCATTCACTCTTCCTTCCCTTCTTCCTGCTTCCATCCCCCTTTTAAATGTTGATTCAAAAACCAGGGTGTTTACAGCTGCATCATCTTGTTATAGGGATAGAGAAATTGTTTCTTCTTTTAATAAATGAATCCAAACATAGTCTCCCCGTGAGCTTCTCTTCCATGTATTTGTGATGCTGTATTTCTCCTGGTCTTAGGCTCAGAGTATACAGACTGACACCAAGCAATTCAAAATGGTTTGCATATTATGAATATCAAAATGACATTTCCATGAAAAGGCAAGGGAGCAAGCCTCTGTCTTTCATGGATGATGAAATCTTCTCAGAGAAACATGAAGGAAAATGTTCAAGATCACAGGAGTCCTGCATACCAGTGTGTGAGTAGGAAGAGGTACAGAGTCAAAAGTGCCACTAACGTTCCCGGGGCTGTTCTTTTTATCTCCCTTGCTTTTTGTGGAGTAGAAAACGTTACTGAAATGCATTTTCATGTTTGAGAGGTCTTAAAATGCAGATTTGATGAAAGCTACACTTTCATACTTCTCAGAAGTATTCTTGAATTCTCTTAACTGAAACTTATGCCTTCATCATTTTATATTGTTCATCCCATTTAAAAAGGATCTACAACAGTTTATGATAGATCAATATATAATGCCACTAATAAAACAAGAACAAATTCCTGCAGAATATTCCAAGAAACAGGTCAACTAGAATTTCCCTTTTTACCTTTCTGATTTCCTAACTTTCCTTCCTAAATTATTTGATTATAAATGTATCATGCAGGGTTGATCAACGTAAACGTCCCTGTGAAGGGAGAAGGTTATAGAAGGTGTGTGTGTAGGGGTGTCAATGGAAGAAGCAGCCTGTTGTGGGTTGTCATTATCTGCATGGGATGACTGAGGAGGTACCTGTGGGTGAATGATGACAGTGACCCATAAAGAAGTACAGGATTTTAGATGAGGGGTTGTTATAATACAGGAAAGATTGGAGCGGTAAACATAGTAAAGAGAATATATTGAACCATGTGTTTAGACATGGGGAAGAGTGGAGTGATAGATGTAGTATTGAGAATGTATTAATTATACCACATGATATGTCAATAGCAGGAAACAAGTTCTAGTTATTAGAGAATGTAGGAGAATACATGGATAGAGGAGAGCTGAAATAAACTGTGTGATAGATAATCTTCATTGTCAATTTGACTAGATTTAGAAAACCATGGAAACAAACCTCTCGGTATATCTGTCAGGCTAGTTCCAGAGAGGCTTAATTGAAGAGAAAAAACCCACTCTGAATATGGGTGGCACCATCCCATGGGATGGCACCCTTGATTGAATAAAAAGAAGAAACCAAGAGGCTTGCTTTTATCATTTATCTCTATTTCCACACTGTAGAGGACACGATGTGACCAGCTCCCTCATGCTCCAACTGTCATCTTCCTCGCCAACTGGGAGCCAAAAATAAACCTACCTTCCTGAAGTTACTTCTTGTAAGATATTTGGTCATGACAACAGCAACAACAACAAAAACAACAACAACAACAAAAAAAAAACACTGGCTGATCTACTCTGTGATGTGGGATTAGATTTAAAAACATGGGACTGGAAGCAACAGAGTCCCCATAACAAGGAACACATTAAATGCCTGGGTTTTGATTTTCCAAAGCACAATTTTCCACTTGAAGGAACAAGATCTCTTTGGTAAATAGCAGAAGTAAAAAGTAATTTCAGAACATCTTGTGGCAGTAACTAAGAAGGTGTTTATAGGATGTACATAGAAAACACCACAGATTCATGAAGGATGCTTAAATATGGAGTAATCTGAACCTCAAAATGGCAAACATTCGTGCCAATATACAAATGAATGACTAGTGGGTAAAGAAAGATTTCTCTAGCCAATAAATGTAGGAGGAAGGATCAAATAAGAAAATCACCATTTGACAAACATTAATGATTAAAAGTTCAATAAGGCATGAGAATTCACAGTAACTCCTCCTAAATAATAACTAATAACAAAGAGAGAAGGAAAAATATTTATAGTAGGGAAATCTGGTTAACTAACTTAATCAAATGTTAAAAAAAATCAACATTACAAAATACTGAAAAGAACCCCAAATCAGGTACAATCTGATAAGAGGCAAAAGAAAAATACAACATACTTTCTGTAACATTATTATGAACATGGAAATATATACATACACACATACATAAATAAATAAAATGAATAAATAAATAAATAAAACTCCTGAATAGAATCATAAAGAAAAATGATATAAATTCAAGTTAGGGACATTATGGAAGCTGGCTATTACGACTATAAGTGTCAAGGTCGTGCAAGTCAAGCAGGAACTGAGGAGCTTTTGAAAATGTAGGAGACTAAAGAGACCCAACAACTATGTAATGCAAAATCCGGGTCATATTTTTTTGTCACTAATGACATTATGGGAACAAGCGGTGAAACTTGAGTGAAGTCTGTGGGTTTTATGATGATAATGTATCAACATAACTTCCTGATTTTGATGGTTTTATTGAGGTTATATAGGAGAATGTCTTTGAAGGAATTACACGCTAAAATATTCAGAGGTGATAAAAAATCATATTGTTAACGTACTTTCAAATGGCACAGAAGAATGTCTGGGTTTTTGTTGTGGCTATATTGTATTTGCAATTTTGGCGTGATTTGAAAATATTTCAAAAAAAATAATGAAAGGGCAAGGAGAAAACTGTGCTGAAATGTCTTCCTTGAAAACTGATTGAACTTCAATTGAATTGTATAATTTAGTTTTGATTTTCCAGTATTAATTATAGGTAGGTAAACCATAATGTCAGAATCAAACTGTTAGGAACATCTCATCTTTTTTTTTTTATTACCTGGGTCAGTGAGAGGTAGGGGGATGGAGTTTATCCTAACATTTAGCGATGATCCTTCCACTTACTAGTTCATTTTGCATAAACAGTTGCATTCTGTAATTATGCTCCATAGGTGTTTCTCCCAGTAGTTTCAGTTACATTCTGAAACAGGTTAGCATCCAGGTAAATGTTCACTACATTAGTTTAAGTCCAACACCTCTATAGACCCTGCCATGCTTGGTTTTTTTCCCTACTTATTGTAGAATAAGTAGGAGTGTTGGGCGCTAGAATGTGTGGCTTGGATATTTAGATTATTTTTCAGAAAAAGAACAGCTGTAGCATTTTTATTTCAAGGCAAATGTTTCTAACATAAAGATACACTGTGTCATGACATATATATTTGGGAAATTAAATAAATATCTGTGGATAATTATGAGACTGTAACAATTTAGGTAAGAAAAGAAGGGACTGTAATACACTGAGCGTGTGTGTGTGTGTGTGTGTGTGTGTGTGTGTGTGTGTGTGTGTGTCCTAGGAATCACAGTGTAATATCATAGTGTAACAGGAGAAACTGATCTGATTAGCCTGTGTTTTAGACCATTATATTATCATTGGCATAATGGGCCTAGCTAGCACCTTAGATAGGTACTCAGATGGGTTTGAATTTCATTGTTAACTTGTTTCTAATTAATCATGCATGCATGTATATTGTCCTTATGTCATTGAGAGAATAGTGAAAAAGGGAAGGAGGCAGGAAGCTCTGAGGTGATCGACTCTGATTCTAGCCCTGTATCATTTAAATTCCTATTGAAATTATTGAAAATTATTTATAGTGTTTTTTTGTTTCATTACTTGTAAAAAACTGATAATAATGATATCAACACAGGGCTGATGATAATATTTAGCACATATGGTAGTTCTTAGGATTCATAGGGTTACTATGCATAAAGTCATATTTGCAATTGCTGACACAGAGTAGCACCTTATGAGTATTTCTTGTTATCGTTATTAGTATATTTTAAGGGATTGGCACATAATTAGTGTCTACTAAGTAATAATTCCCTTTCCACCTTTAAGAAAATATTAGAGCAAATATACGGAAACTGCATTTACTCTTGCTCCAAAGGATCAGTGTATCTATAAGTATTGAGAGATGTGCCTCAATAAAATGTACCTATGTATGTTGCTGTTAATGGTTGGAAGCTAGACTGGGCATTTGCTTTCAAACTTAGGAATGTTGATGTAATGTGCTATTGATATACTGGTAAGTTGACTATATAGATAGATAGATGGATGGATGGATGGATGGACGGACGGAAGGACGGACGGATGGACAGACAGACAGACAGACAGCCAGATAGATAGAGTGACCTATCGATAATATTCACCATGTTCCTGTTTTGTGTAAGCCATGTGCCTTATTCTCTTTGTATAGGTGAACAAGCACCTGAAAAGAATGGATTGACAAAGTTTAATTGATTGATCAAAAGATTTGTGGTAGTTTGCTTTCCTTGCTATCAGGATTCACTGATATTACTATTTGAGCATATTCAATGGAGGAGTTATTTGAATCCATGGCTAATCATAGCATCAAGAAATTTTGTCCACAGTGGGAAACATTTGCTATACTCCAATTCATAGATCAATAAGGAACAAGAACCTACTTTTTATGATTCACGAATTATGAATAATTTTCAATACTTTTGGAAAAAATTACAAAAAGAATATGCAACAGAAATTATTTATAGTATTTTAAACCTAAAATGCTTACAGTCTAATCCTTTATGAAAAAAAACAGACTTTTCTAATCCTCTTTTAAAATAATTTTCCCATGGAACACCATACAAAGCAAACAAACTAAAATGGGAAGTTGAAGCCCATGGAAATTCTGTGTTTTAGTCAGGGTGGTGCAGCTCAGGCCAGTTTGGAGCTTGAGACCTTCTCTTGGGTCTGGCTTTGTGCTCCAGGAGCAAACATGCATATACACATGCTCCCTCAATTTTCAAAGGTCTGAAAATTCATAAATTTGAGCACATAAACTCTTTGATTTGATACATTTTTAAACTTATTTATTGTTAATAATTAGATTTATTGTATGAGCAAGTCTTGTGATGGTAGCATTCCAATCATCCACCAAACCACTGGGGGCCCTCCTCAGTAGGGTTGCTGGACCAGTCCATGCGGTAGAGGGTTATGAATTGTATGAGATAGCCAGGTTTTTTTCTTTGTGTATTGTTGTTGAGAGGGTCAATGTCTCTGGATATTCTCCCCCACCATGCATCTTTCTTCCCCCTCTTCCACAAAGTTCCCTGAGTCATGATGGGTGAGTTTGATATCTACTTTACTGTTGAGATTTCAAGAGTCTCAGGATTTCTGCTTTGGTCCTCAGTGTCTATCTCTATTATTTGACTTGCTGTGGACGTAGTTCTCTTGCTCATTGATACATTTTTTTTAAAGTGTGGGTTTGGCTGAGATTTAAATATTTCATACATGTTTAATATACATATCCTAATCCAGCGTAGTTAATATGGTGTTTCTTATGATTTGAGCATCTCTAGCTGAATAACTTAAAATTTTATGGTATAGACACCTAAGAGTTGTTTTTAATGGCCTTTCAAATTTAATGAGGAAAGAAATGCAATAGACATGACTTTTGAATGTATTATGAAAAATTTAGTAAGATGCATTACACCAGACATAATATGCTTCAACCTACACTGCTCATAAATTACAGTTGATATTATTTAAACATACATATCACCAAGCTACAGAAGGGTGTGATGAGTACCAGAGGAAATTATCACATGTGTAATTGAGCAATTGCTGCACATATCACATAGCTTGGTCATACCGAGGCTAGAAATCTCCTTGGAGCCTGCTGCTTGTGCCACAGACAATGCTCACCACAGTGGGTCTATCTGTCTCAAAGCAATATGCAAGATGTCACCTCTGTCCAGGGTTGCCAGGTGACCACATTTGTTAGGAAAAAAAGTCTGTTAAACTAGGTTTCTTTTCTAGGCCCCTTATTAAAGTTTGTAAACTGTAAGAGATAAAGTCATCTTTTATGCATGTATATGTACATGTTTGTGTATGTGCATGTTCATGTGTGTGTGTATGGGTATAGAAGCCAGAGGACAACCTAAAGTGTTCCTCAAGAATATTGTCTCTCTTGGTGTGTGTATGTGTAGTGTGTGTGCATGTTTGTTTGCATGCTCATATGTGTGTGACTACTCATGTGTATCTATATGTACTGTGTGTACATGATTCAATGCATGTTTGTATATTTTTGCAGTTATGCATGCATGTGAAGGCCAGAGGTAGACCCTGGCTGTCTTCTTTGATGTCTCTCCACTTTTATTCTTTGAGACGGAGGCTCTTCTCAACCTAGAGCTCAATGATCTGTTTAGCTAGCTAGTGAACCCCAGGAATTCCTTGCTTCCACGTCCTCAGTGCCTTCAGGATGCCAGATGTGTGCTCTGAGGATCTGATCCCAAGCACTTCGTCCACTAAGCCATCTACCCAGCTTCTTGTCCACTTTTGGTGAGGCATGGTCTCTCAACCACAAACTCACCAATTAGGCTCAAAGGGTTTGCTGGCAAGCCCCAGGGATCCTCTCTTCTCAACCTTCTCAACACTGGAGTTCGAAGCGCATGCTACCATGCCTAGCAGGTCAGCCACTGAGTTCAGACGATAGGAACTGTATGCCCAAGTGGTGGTCTAGGGAACCTGTTGAAGAATGCTCTTCTATTCTTGCCCCTCTCTGGTAATATGCAGTGCTAATTTAGAAAATCAGGACACATCCATACTAAGATGTTTTCATTGTTGCATTTAAGCCCATTTTAAAGCCAAAAAAGGCCAAGGAAAAGCATGTTATTTCTCTGAAGCCAAGCCATGAGCCACTCTGTGTGTGTGTGTGTGTGTGTGTGTGTGTGTGTGTGTGTGTGTGTGTGTGTGTGTGTTGGGGGGAACTATAATCTGCACTATTCCAAGACCCCTAAAATATTTTGGGAATATTATTGGTACTTAAAGCTGTTGCAATCTCAGGATGAGTCATCACCTATTCAAAGCTGAATTCTTACCATTATTTTATTGTATTGGTTTATTTTATTTACTGAAGGACATTAGTTGTAGTCCACCGAGTGTGTGATAAATGACAAACTTCCTCACTAAGATTGTCTTAAGCCTTTAAAGATGATATTGTGGTTCTGATGTGATTGTTATTTGTTGCCTAACACTGAAGAGATGCACAGTTGTAGTGCTTCTTGGAAGTGTTGGGCATTTGGATTATGTTATCTACCAATTTCCAAAATGTTTCCATTAAATGTTTCTTTAACTCCAACCATATTGTAGTGAGTCAAACATTTAGATTTCAATGTTTCTACACACTTTACAGTTTCATGTATTCATTGCCACAGTGTAAACAGACTACTTCTCTAGAGTAACTGCTTAGTGTTTACCATTGATTTCCTATCCACTATGATACTATTATTGTTGATTACTTATTATTGCTCTTTATCAATTCCCTGGATTTCAACTATAGTATTTTATAAGCATTTAATTCTATGATGTGAACCCCATGGCAGAGCACTTACCTTTGTATCATATTGTCACAGTTCACTCCCTCATACAAGTCTAGAGAGGCACTTGCTTTTATTTAAGAAAATAGCCGAATGCTGAATTCATCATACATGGAGAAGGCAAGTCCTTATTCACTCAATGGCATAACTTATGTATATTTTCATAAGAGGTATCATCATGCTGGCCAAGCTCTCTACAAACCAAAATAGTAAAGTGGTAGAGGAATAACTGTAAACTTCTTTCCCAACCAATAACATTCTCAGTGGCACATTGTAACTTGGTTTGCAATATTTTTTCCCAATATTTTCTTAAAGCTGCATGTATGGAAAGTGTTTTTGTTTTCACTCCATTTTGCATTTTGCCAAGAAAAAGTGACAAAACAGTACTTATCATCTTCCTTCAAAACATATGGTTTGTGCCCACGGAATATTAAATGATCTTTTACAATGACAACAAATGTGATATTTCATCTGAAACTCCCAGAATGCAAGGATTCTTGAAGCAGGCAGGAAAGGGGGCTGGGGGTGGGGAAAGATGGTACAGGAGGATTGGTTTGCTGGTAGAGATGGCAATGAAAACATATGTTACTCAGATCTGAAGGAGGACTGTGTATGCATGCGTATATCAACAAGGGGGGTAGAAAACATTTTATTTAGACACAGCTATTTTAAGTAAGATACTTCTGGTTTGAAAGAGATAAGAAATTAGATATACATGCTTAAGTTGTCTTTCCTTTCCTTTGTCTTCCCATGATGTTTCTCTGAAAGAAGACCACTTTCTCAACAGTTTCTGGTACCTGAGGAGAGGGTTTCCCAATTTTTTTTTCTTTCACAGTTTTCTAACCAAGTAAAAAGGAGTGCTTTACTTGACTTCTGAGTTTGCAGAAAAGACCTACACTGTTTAATTCAGATTTTTCTTCCATCTGTTTCAAAACCTTGGCTCCAGTGTGACTGTGTTTTGCTCTGCTCCAGCCCACAGATAAAAAGTACACTTTGGTGAGGTCTGGTCCTGCCTTTGAGAAGCAGTTCTGTGGACTCAGCCCTCTTGTGCCCCACAGGTTTTCCATTTGCTTGGCTTGGAAAGAGAGGATTTACTTAGCTGAACCAAGCTCTTTCTTCTGTAGGTGGTCTCAAGGTCTATATTGGAGATGGCATTGGGTTATTAGTAGAAAAGACATATTGTTTTAGCCACAGGTTAAGCCATTTTATCTCCTACATTTTCATTTGTTTCACATTTTGGAAAGCTGATATTTAGAGAGCTCTCTCTCCCTCTGCCCATATTTGAGGGCCATCTCTTAGAAGGCTTAGAATTCAGTTGGTGAATGCAGAATACATCATCACTCCTTTGACTCACTATAAAATTCAGCATTGTTAAATATTAATTTTCACTAAAGTAATGAACTTCCAACAAGTAATTAACAGATATAAAATAAATATTGATAACAGATCCCTAAAAATAAATTCTAGTTAAAGTATTCCTTTCACATCAATAAACTTTAGATAATATATAAAACTTTACAATATGGGAAATCAATTATAGTTTTGAAGAAAATTCTATAGTTTAAAATTCAGCCTACATTTTTTTAATATTTATTTATTTATTTATTTATTTATTTATTTATTTATTTATTTATTTTTATTGTCCATAATGAGTTACAACATTTATT
This sequence comes from Zapus hudsonius, assembly GCA_004024765.1. Taxonomy (NCBI): domain Eukaryota; kingdom Metazoa; phylum Chordata; class Mammalia; order Rodentia; family Dipodidae; genus Zapus; species Zapus hudsonius. The sequence goes on from PVHP010044171.1 coordinate 13,754, forward strand.
TAGTGGGCAAACAATGAGTTGTTATCCCCAATTCCCCTCTGCCCTCCCCTCCCCCCTCAACTGGATAACCTCCTCCATGGGTCATCTGGATCAGTCCTTGTGACAGGGGACCATGGATAGACTAGTAATCAGCCAGGTTCTCCTGACCGTACCTCTGGATAGTCTCCCCCACCACGGCTCTCACAATCTTTCCGCCCCCTCTTCGGCATAGTTCCCTGAGTCGTGGTGGATGAGTAATAAGTTTGATTTAAGGTTGTGAGCTTAGGGGTCTTTGTGTCGAAAATCGTTGGTTTCTGTTCCACTGGCTAATCCTGTGTTGATTTAATGGCTGTGGCTGTGGGCCCCTTGTTCATCTCGTCATTCTCTGCAGAGTTCCATTTGGATCCTCCATTGTATGACTGTGGTGGCCCCTCTCTTGCCAGAATCTCAGCTATCGGCCTATGGT
>PVHP010044172.1:0-14190 GCA_004024765.1 Zapus hudsonius
CTTTCTATGTTAGGCATCTTAATTAAAATATGTCTTGGAGAATTCCTCTTCATGTCCTGTCTGTTAGGAGTCCTCTGGGCCCCTTAAAAGTTTAGTGGGCTTTTTCTTGTCAGATAGGGGAAGCTTTCTTGAATAATTCTGTTGAAAATATTTCCTATGCCCTTAGCCTGGGCTTCTTCTCCCTCTGGGATCCCCATGATTCTAATATTGGACCTCTTTATGGTATCCCATAGATCCCTCAAATTATGCTCACTTGATTTCTTGAATTTGTTGAATCCTATGGCATCCTTATTAATTCCTTCTGTCTTGTCCTCAACATCTGAGAGTCTGTCCTCCAAATTGTCGACTCTGGGACTGATTGATTCTAGGGAGTTTTTTAACAACTGCATTTCATTTTTGGATTCTGCTATAATTTTGTTTATAGACTCCAATTCTTTGGTGAGATCCAATTTCCAGTCTATTTTTGTTTTTGCTAAGGATTCATTTTTAAGTTTTCTTAAGTCCCCATCAAATTTAATCGATTGATTGTCTAGCTCCTCATTTAGTTGGTTGACCTTCAATTCACTTAATATGTTTCTGAATTCATTCATATTTCTCTCCATTAAATTCAGTCTGGAGTCTATGCTTGAGTTGTTGAGCTTCATCTTATTCATGTCTTTTTTCATGGTTTTCATATCAGCCATTAACTGCTTCATGTTTGCATTGTAGTTGTGGTCAGGAGTCATATTATTCTCTATTTGGGATTGTATTTTTGTTGTCTCCACTTCCTTGTCACTTTCCTATTCCATAATGGGACTAGAGGCCCTGAGTTGGGGAGATCTGTCTTCAATTTCTGTGGGTTTTTTTTTCATTGGTTTCTACCCATGTCCAGGTAGGGGAGTGGGACTCAGGCACCCTCGGGAGTGCTATTCAGCCCACTTTACTTTCCAGTGGAATGATCACCAGGTTTGATCTTAAACAGAGGTCTTTCCTGTTAGGGTGTTCTGTCCCCAGACAGGCTTAGATCTTTACCCATATGGATCCCTCTGTATGTAACTGTTTAGTCTTAGAGCCACCTCATAGGCCCCTGTCCCAGATTGGTATGCTGCAGTAGAAACAGCCCCAGAACCCCCAACTATAGAGCCCAGTATCTTCCCACCTGGCAGTGGCGTGTGGTCCCTAGTACTCGCTGAGACTGCATGTGCCCTCCTGGCAGGTACCCATCTGAACCAGCCTCTGCCGAGGTTCCCAGGTGTCTGCCTGAGGTCTGGCCCTGGAACCAAGCTAGGTCAGTTTGCCCAAGGATTGCGTCTGCCTGTGTATGTGGGGGGGGTGTGGAGAGAAGTGCGCCAGAGGATAGGGTGCTGGAGGGAATGGGCCCCGTGATGGGAAGGTGCTCAGCCGGTGGCATGGGCTCAGGAACCAGCTGGGAGGGACAATGGCGGGAGCTTGGGGTGGGGAAGGGGGCGGCTCTCCGTTCCTCTGTGGAGCAGAAAGCCACTGGGGATCCCTGTCTGTGCTGGTGCAGGAGCTGGGGAGAGGGTGGGCTTGGGTTCAGGGCTGGCTGGGGTCCGGGGTTTGGATCCCAACTGGAAAATCAAACCTTAACAGAGAGAGTCCTGGTGATGCTGTTACTCGTCCACCATCTTGCTCTGCCCCTGAGGTTTTTTTCTTTAAGCATAGCAAATATGTAAAATTATCCCCTTGTTTACCATGCTAGGCAGGAGAAAGGGGGAGTTAGTGCCTGAGAAGAGCACCTGTTCAGTCTTGTGGAGAAGAACTTTCTGCAGCATTTTTTCACATGGAGGAAGTGCCAGGTATAAAAGGGAAGACTCAGCCACACATTCCCACTCCCAGAGGACAAGGGAGTCTTAAGATCCAGAAACTTCCATGGCATGTACTCAAATATCACCAGTCCATGGTTTCTAGCCCCAGTTTGGCCTACCTACATCCTCACCAGGCCTTAGCTTAGCCCTCAGTCATCTTTGAAGCTCAGCATTTGACTTTGCCCTTGACTTTGGCTGTGCCTCCACTGCAGGAGAGACAAGTCCATTAGGAGCCACTAAAGATGACAATGGCTCTCACACTTTGTTCTTACCTGCTAGATAACACTATCATTTCCCCTTGTTCCTATTTTAGTCACAGCAAGCTGCCTCTACTGTGCATGTAGGTGTCATTAGCCTCACACTTTCTAAATGCTCTGCTCAGTCTTTGCCTCAACCCAGGTGTTCACCTTCTGCTAAAATAGTCTCCCAATTTGCAAAGTGGTAGCTTTAGCAATTTGATTGGCACCTAATTCCATGGCTGATATGCCCCATATCCAAGCCCCTCATATTGAATGAGATTTTAAATACCCCTTAAGAATTATTTTCCCTAACCATAGGAGTTGGGAGTTTCACTTAGTGCAAATCACCTGCCTAGCAAACACAAGGCCCTGGGTTTGGTCCTCAGCACCAGAAAAAAAAAAAGAGTTTCCATATGTGCAATGACATGAACATTCTCTGGCTCTTAAATATATGTTCTGTTCTCACAGAAATGCTCAAAGAATTGTAGATGCTTCTTGTCTCTCTTTGCTACATTGGCAACCAACTTTTCTTCCTCAACCTTGCAGAAAGACTGAACTTGAACTGATCTCTTGCCTCCATCTCCTGAATGCTGGGCTTTCACACCTGCACCACCACACCCAGTTCTTGAGTTACTTTTAAAATAAGAAAAACAAACTTATAATCTTAAAGCTTAAAAAAAGAGATTTTCCTAAAGTATTCTTTTCATTTTCTGTTTCTCACCTCACTTTGAACATTTGGAGGCTCAAAGCAGGAGTTTATTCATCCATTTGTAAGGTGGCTTAAAATATTCCATTTGGCATTGGAGAAAGTGAACAGCAAGGCATTTGCCTCTGATCACTGTTGTTGGAGTTAAGGCAAGGGCTTAGCATTCTTCTGCTAGGTTTCTTTGAAATTTTATGAACGTCTTTAAAATAGCTCGGAACAGTGCAGAGTGTGAAAGCAGGCATAGGAATTTTCCTTAGCTGTTTTGGCCTATGAGGAGTTTCAAGGCAGCTGTGGGTGGGAAATAAGAGTCAGAAGACTGCAGTGTTTGGCTGGAACTCAGTGAGGTAGGAGGTGCGGGAGCTCCGAGTGACTTGGTGCCATTTGACGCTTTGATTTCTCTCTTCATCTTTACACTAAGGGAAAAAGCTGTTTCACAGATCCCTTAACACCATGGCCACAGTTATGATTTCTAAAAGCAGAGATTCCTTTGCTTCCTTTAACCCTTTTCTCTCCAAAGCTGAAACGGGGCTGGAAGGGGCTCAGTTAAAGCTTGCCTTATGAGCAGGAGGACCTGCGCTCAGACCCCAGTGACCATGTAAATAAATTGCCAGGCATGATAGCATATGACTCCCAGCCCTCGGGAGGCAGACAGAGCTGGATCTCTGTGGCTTGCAGGCCACAATCTGTCAGTCTAATTGGCAAACTCCAGACTAATGAGAGACTCTGACTCAGTGTTCCTGAGGATGACCTCTAGTCTCCATACACATATGCATATGTACATGTGTACATATATGCCCAGAAACACACATAATAAAATAAAATTTAAAAACCTGAACTTGGCTATCTACAAAAACTACAATCATTAGCTGGACCAAGTTCCATCTGCGACTTTCTGAAGTTGTCCCTACTTCCTGGGCACAAACTCATGCTTGTATCCAAGCACTATCCACAGGGACACTCATGACAGCCTTTGTGATAAGATCCTGAATCTTTTCTTATCTTCTTTGAGTTGGCCTCTACAGAGACTCAGAAAGTCTAAAACCAGATTAAAGTCCTTTACTTCCGTTGATGTATGTAGTCATAACCTTCTTTTTGCTGTGACAAACACCTCACTAGAAGCAGCTTATGGGAGGAAGGATTTGTTTCAGGCTTACCCTTCAAGGGAAAGATTCATCCTGGCGGGGAAGATCATGGTGGCTGGTTCACAACATCACACATCTGCAGCAGAGATAGAATAGCAAAAGTGTGCTTGCTCTGGCAAATGGAGTAATCAACCCACCCCAGCCCATTAGCACACCTCCTCCAGCGACGCTCTACCTCCTAAAGGCTCCACCAGCTGGGGCCGAAATGGGAAGCTTAATCACAAAATCTTGAGGCTACGGGGGACATTTTACATTCAAACCACCTCAATGTAGTATTGGAGAAAAACTTGAGCAAATGCATTTTATAAAAGCTCCCCCGGTGAATGTGATGTGTAGGTGCCGAACTGTAGATCAAGAAAGGAAGCCCTGGACAGGTGAAGGTTAGCACCCAGTCAGCTTGCTTCTCCTTTCTACCAACCACTGGATAGTTATAAACGTCTCCCTATCTCTTAGGTTAACACATTTGAACTCCTGTTGTTTGTTACAGCATGAATGATCATTGGGTTCATTGTGATAAGTAAAATAAGTCAGATACACATAGACAAATACTCCATGTTCCTACTCATATGAAAAAGTTACAAAATTTGATTTCATGGAAGTAGAGAGTAGTATAGTGGTCATCACATGTTAAGAAAGCGAGAAGGAAAAGGGGAAAGAAAAAGATTGGATAACAAACATAATAACTTAAATGCAGTTTTCTAGGAAAAATAAGTTATGATGTTCTATAGCACAGTAGGATGACTATAGTTCACAACAACATATTATATATTAATTATATTATATATTAATAACTAAAAGAGTGCCATTTGAAATTTCACAGTATAAAGGAATGATAAATGATTATGATAATAGAAATGTAAATTAGTCTGGTTAGTGCCTCCTTATATCATCAAATTATCAAACCATATCCCAAAATGTGTACAGTTAATGAGAGCGGTGCACATGCCTATAATTCCAGCACTCAGGAGACTAGAGAAGGAAAATCCTGGTGAATTCAAGGCCAACCTAGGTACATAATAAGAATCAGGCCAGCTAGTTCTATATCTCAAAAAAATGCATAATTACTACATGTCAGAAAAAATTCACCCCCCCTAGAATCATGTAACAAGATCTGTGATGGCTTCCATTTTGCTACGTGTTTATGATGTGTCTGTATATATGAATACAGCCTGCATGGGCACAGTGCTCACGAGGAAGTCGGAGGACAACTTTGGGTGCTGCCCCTCGCCTTCCACTTTATTTGAGGAAGGGTCTCCTCATTGTTCACTGCCGGGTTTGTCAGGCTAGCTGGTCTGTGAGTTTCTGGGACATTTTCCTCTTTCTGCATCTCATCTCACCATCAGCATGTCAGGATTACAGAAGCCTGTCAGAGCTTCTGGATTTTTATGCAAGGTCTGGGAATCCAAACTTGGGTACTCATGCTTGAAAAAAGCAATAAGCAGCAAGTGATCTGTCCATTGAACCATCAGTGCCTTCTTATTTTTGGATTAATGTGCTTAATTTATATCATAAACAAAAACTAAATATTTGGGGAGCATGAGAATTAATTTTGTAACTAAACGATAAAACATTTTGGCTTACCTAGAATTGGCAAATATTGTAATTACTTTATTTCTATGATCACTACTGTAAGAACTGTACTCTATACAACACCCAATAAAAAAGATAGCATCAACTAAGTGCCCATCAATGAAATAAATGGATTAACCAAATGGGACCTGTACATCCCAAAGAATATTATTCAGCTGTAAAAAATGAAGGAAAGGCTAATTCCTGCTACAGTATGGATGAACCTTAAAAATAGTATGCTGACTAAAATAAGTCAATCACAAAAAAGCAAAAAACACTGTATGATTCTACTTACATGAGGTGCTTGAGGTACTTAGAGTAGTCAAATTCATAGAATTGGGAAGAGAAATTGTAGTTGCTAGGACCAGAAAGAGAGAGGAAGTATGGAGGGAGCTCTTACTGAGCGGTCACAGAGTCTCAGTTTTGCAAGAAGAATGAGATCTAGACGTCCGTAGCAATGTGCCTATACTTAACACCACTGAGCTGCACATACGTACATGATTTAGAGTATAAATGCTGTTTTTTAAATTATATCTTTATTTTCCATAATTAGATACACAAAATGAGCAAATAATGAGTTGATATCCCCAGTTCCCTGATTTCCCTCTTCCCTGTCCCCAATCAGCTGAATATCCTCCTCCGTGGGCAGTCTGGATCATTCCATGGGGTAGGGGGTTATGGATAGCCTAGGAGTTAGCCCTGTTCCACCCACCTTAGTATGATCTTACTGAGGGGGGTAATCTCTCTGGGAGTTCTCCCCCACTATGACTCTTACAGTCTTTCTGCCCCCTCTTCCACTCAGTTCCCTAAGTCATGGTGGGTGAGTATTAAGGCTGCTTTATTGTTGAGGTCTTAGGGGTCTCTGTACTTCTGCTTTAGGTTGTGTTGAAGATCATTGGTGTCTGTCTCGCTGGCTCATCCTGGGTTGACTGACTGGCTGTGATTATAGGTCTCTTGCTTATCCCCACCACTTTGTGGGGTTCCATATGGATCCTCCACAGTAGGTCTGGGGTGTAAATGCTATGTTATGTCTTATTGAAAACCAAGTGTAATTGTAGCTCAGAGTAATTGGCATTGCTAGTTTAAGTAAGACAATAGAATTGTAAAGGATAAATTTGCGGTGCTTTTTAAAGCCCCAACTCCTGAGTTTGTGTCTGTTAATTAACCAAAGAATCAGCAATCCAGACCAGAGAGAATGATTTTTAAAACATCACACTTTATTCAGACATTACGGTGATGTGAGTGAGGGAGAGGGAAGGAAGGGGCCAAGGAGGAAGGCAAAGTGACCCGGAATCAGAGAGAATTCACCACGTGGTCTGGGGGACCCAGGTGTAAAAAGGACCATGGACCCAGATCACAAAAGAATATAAGATGCAGTTTTAAAAGGGAGTGCACATTCAAAAAAGAGATTCAAAAGTGAAACCAGTAATAAGAAATGTTCCTCCCCACTTTGGTAGCCCAGGCCAGGGAGGGAGGAGGGAGATACTCTTACTGGAGCCAAGATCTAGTGAGAGTACAACTCACTAGTGAGAAAGACCCAGGAGTTTCTCCATGAGCTCAAACTAGAGTTCACACTCTGGAAGTTAGCACTTACCTGTGCCAGGTGTCTCAGGCAGTTGGACTGGGCTTAGAGGGGGAACCTGCCCACAACTGGACAGGGTGTATGCTCCAGAGGAATCTGATTGGGTGAGTTAAGTCCTGTGACTGAAGCAGGTGGAGTGGGCTGAGACAGGTGGGGTGAGCCAAGATGATAGGGGTGGCAAGGGTGTGCCAAAAGATTGTAAGTGTGCCATCCCTATCTGGCTGGTACCAAAGGGGGGGAGCTGTCTATTTAAGCTAGCCCCTCACAGAATTAAGAGCAAATAGATGTCATTTTCAACTTTGACACATGGTATTTGTACAAAATCAGGGAGCATGTGCCTCATCTGTTCATTCATTTGGTCAGTCACATGTTTATTCCTTGTATATCTTTTGGGTTTTTTTCATACAGAAGCTTGGCTGAATGGCCCCGAGTCAACCTGATTTTTACCCCAGGGTGCCAGAACCAGCACTCCTGGTAGCAGACATTTACATGTCTGGGTGGTCTTCTGTCCGGCCAGGGTTGCTTTCACTTTTCAAGCTTGAAAGTTCAAGTACCAATTAGAATGACTTTAAAATTGCTCCTGTGGGTTTTCTGGGTTGGGACCAAAACTCATCATTTGTCTAAATAGGGAAATCATGACACTTTTATTGGCCAACGACTCACATGAAGATCCCTAAATCTTACATTCTCAGACTCTGGGAAAATGTCATACAGTAAGTCACAAACAAGAGGTGAGGCTAGTGGTTCCCAGCCAAGTCCACACATTTCCCTCCCTACAGGTTGGTTATCCTTGCATATCTGAGAGGAGGGTGTGTTGATGGGAGTAGCATAGAGGCAAGCAGAGCAGTCAGGATTTCCAGAGGTACTTAGAGATCTCTGCTAGGGAGTTCCCATTCATGTACTCTCTTTACCTTGTTAGATTTATGATGGAATTAGAGAAAGCTCCTTGAAGAGCGTGAATTAATATGAGAAGCAGACTTTTGATCCAAAAAACAAAAACAAAAAACAAAATAGTTGATGGCTTGTGTTCTAACAAGGACATTTGTTTAGACTTGTTAAAATATGCAATATGAAACTCACTAATATCTCCAAAGCAAAAGTTGACATCACTACCACACCTTTCCTTCTCCAGCTCTACACTCTGTTCACAGGTGTCAAGCGCATCTTTTATCAGATCACACTATGCAACCCAATTCACAAACAACATCGGATTCTGAAAGTCAGTTCTGTTTGAAGCACTTATTTTCCAATAAGCTATACATGAATCCCAATGTTCTTGTGCTACCAGCAAGAAACGATGCTTCAGGACATGAATAAGAGAATTTCTCTTGATTGTGTAAAAAGATTTTTTTTTTTAAAAAAGGGAATAAAGTCACAGCAAAAAAAAAAAAAGGATATGGCTTAGTAAACTGAGAGATGGTTAGGTCAGTCACATGCTTGTCATGCAGATCCCCATATAAAATGTCTGGCATGGTGACATATGTCTGTAATCCTAGCACTGAGGACTCCTTTGGCTGGTTGGCTGGCTTTTCTAGCTGAATTGGTGAGCTCTGGGTTCAGTGAGAGATGGACACTGCTTCAAAGTAAGGTAGAAACAGGGATTCCCTAAAACAATATAGGCTATTGCCATTGCTCTTGCTTGCCAACCAAAACTAGATGGTAACTCCCTATTGCTGAGCACATAGCATGCATCAGTTGCAGAACATAGAGAAACCAAGCTGGAACTGAGCTTGAAGCTCCCCCCACCCCACTCCTGCTGGCTAATATAATGCTGCTGGAAGATGCTATTGCAAGCTGCTGGGGAATAAAAATCAGCAACAGTCTTACCCAGCTATAGACCCTGTGTGTTCCACAACTGATATGCCAGGCAGGAGGAGCCCACTGATACAATAGCGGAATGCCTGTTATGAGGGTGGCCAACCATTCTCTGATTGCATTTGAAGCTTGTTCCAAGGGACAGACTTCAAGTCCGGTAAGGTGAACCTTGTCAAAAGGCTGTGATTGAACCTAGCAGGAAACTTGCTATTGTTGTTATGCTAAATGGATAAGTTGTCAAACTATCTTTTAAATATTTAACTTGAGCTTCCATCTCAGAACTTTGTTTTTGCAAGGGGCAGACATTAATGCTGAAATGCATAGCTGGTAAAAGTATTGAGAATAAGTGACTATTGTGTGATCAGCCCTAAATGGAGCATCTATATTACTAAAACTTGGAACATCACAGATGAGGAGGTAGAAGGAATGTTAGAGCCGAGGGATGGGAAGTTCTGTCTTCTGGATGCAACATGACCACGTTTCTCATGAACTCATAACGGCTGAAGTGTCCTGCACCAGACTGAGCCTGTCAACATTTCACCATGAACGGAGGGGGGCTCATGAAACTCCGATCATCCAAGAAGGGTTGTTGGGATTTCATAGTTGCTGGGGAGAGGGAGCTTTGGTCTTTTCATGGTGTATCCAGTGGTCAGTAATCCATACTCCAGTAAGTAACCCTCAACCCATGCAAGACAAAGAAAAAGACAATGAAAGTAGGAAGGAGATTAGTTGGAAAGCAGAGGTTTAGGAAGAGTTGGGAATAAGAGGTGATAATGGGGGGAGGAAATATGATGAAAATGGATTATATACATGCATGAAAGTGTCAAAAATAAGTGAAAATTTTAGAGTCTAATAAAAAGAAAGAAAATAGGTGGAAATTAGTGGAGGACCCCCCAATGTCAACCTCCACACAACATGCACAGGTGTGTCCCATGCAGTAAAGAGCACATAGGAACATAGACACATATACATGCAAAAAAAAAAGCTATTAAGGTTGTAATCATTGCTGAGTTTTTCAACCTTTCCCTCAAGTGCTAAAGTACTTCTACTATATAGGCCTAACATCTTTTACTAAAAATATTTTCAGGTGTGGAAATGACTGCTCTTTTATTTTCTTCATCTGTCTATGTTGTCCAGGTGAGCCCCAAGCTCCTAAACTCAATCCTGCTCCATCCCTTGCATTGAGCCTGATAGATCTTAAAGCTTCTTAAGGGGAAACTTAACCTGAGATGATTGTCCCTATAAAAGGATTTTTCCAGTCCTCTGCAAGATTAAAGCAATTGAAAAATTAAAGTACTAATTACTCCTTTAATTGCAACTATAGTGTTCAACTTATAGCTATTACTATGAAAGTGTGTCCTAGACTGATTCCTTGCCAAGAACAATTATGATCTCAGAAGTTCCACTTACAAAGAATTAAGATTCAAAATAATAATATCAGTTGCGTAACCAACTCATATCACCACTCAGCAAGTTTTACACTGCTCAGCCACAGACCTCTTACCATAGCAAACTCACTTTTACATGAGAGCCGGTCTGTTTCCTTTTAAACCTAAGCATTATTTTTGTAAAATTATTTTAATTCCGAAATGAAAGCAGCAAGTTTTTGAACATTGCATGGTGGGAAAACAATGCACATCACAGAGAACTTTAGCTCCTCTCTCTCTAATTTCTTTTGTATGGTATCCAAAAGCTAATCCATGCTACATGGGCATCTTTTCCCATCTTACTGTGAGTTTCCTTTGCTCTATTTGGATTTCTTTATCATGTGGAATTATTTTAAGGTCAGCTCTTATACTCACTGAGTTGCTACTCTCCCTCCCGCCATATCCTCACTGTTTGTGGCCAGAGTCAAATTTGTGAAGAACAATGTTTATTGGGCATATTAAATTAATTAGGCTGTCTTTACTACATGGAAAAAACCATAAAGGTAATTTAAGCACCTTAGTGCTTAGAATGTCAAGTTTTGGATCCTTGAACACATGCCTTCCCTTTATGATTTAAGATAAGCCACAGATGACCAATAACTGCTAACTTCCCTCCAGAAGAAAGCCTTTATTCTAGTTCAAACAGAGCACTGGGCCCAGAGGGGGAAAATAAAATCTGTCCAATTACAAAGCAGTTGTCTAGCCAAACTCTTCATTGTTGTTTTAATCATGTTAAAGGAACTTAATATCAATTTCACAAAGCAGATAAGGGAAGTCTTTTTCATTTCACCACGTGAATCATTTACCCTCTCTAGTTTCTGTTCTTTTCCGCCCACGTCACTTAAGGCTGTTTGCTAATATACTAACACCTGTAAAGGTGGGGCTGAGAAAATTGCTTCATATACAGCTTTGGCCCTTTGGGCTTTCTCAGTCCCCAAGGAGAATTGGACTGGAAAACAGCCTCCTGCCAGGCCCTGTTAGGTGTGACAGCACACAGTTGCCTGTTCTCAGGGTGTGACTTGGGACTGGGAACAAATAGACCGGTGTTAGCTTCACTGCCTACAGGTTCTTTTTGCACGCCTCCCTCCATCGCTCAGTTTTGTTCTTGCTGGGTTCAGCTGGCACTATACAGTTCTCAAAACTCCTGATTGTCAGCCTGATTGAAGTGAGCAGAGTGAGAAAGATGAGGCTTTAGCACACAACGAAAGGAACATGCAAACACTGCCCATAAACTCAGAAAATAAACTTTAACAGCTTAATAGAGCAAATATAACCCAATATGCTATAAAAGCAAGTTTATTAGTATATATCGATCCAGCTTATTTTTTTCTGTTGGGGTGCAGTGTTGGGGTCTGCATCCTCCTCCCCCAGCATGCCAGACAAACTTCCACCACTAAGCTTTGCTCTCAGAATCCATCAAGTTATCAATAACTTTCTTTGTAGCATGAATAACCCCTATGTATTTCATAATCCACTCCTCCCTGGCGGCTGCCTGCCTAAAGTTCTGCCATTGCAGATACCAGAGCCTTAAGCCTGAGGTCTTACATAGGCAAATCCTTCCCCTGTGAGTTCCAATCATATATGCATCCCATGCCTGTCAGCTCTTATGACCAGGGAGCAACACAAGATTGGCAGGGGGGGCTGGAGAGATGGCTCAGTGGTTGAGGCATTTGCCTCCAGTGCCTAAGGCCCTGGGTTCAATTCAATTCCCCAGTATCCACATAAGTCAGATCCACAAGGTGGTGGCCCTGGTGCGCTCTCTCTCTCTCTCTCTCTCTCTCTCTCTCTCTCTCTCTCTCTCTCTCTCTCTCTCTCTCTCTCTCCCCTCTCTCTCCTTGAAAATGAATAAATAAAATATTTTTTAAAAATGATTGGCTGGGGGAAGAATCAGAAAAGCTAGCTCTGAGAACTGCTTCCTGCAGCCTCGTGGCACATGAGTTTGGATAAACCACGTCATTTTCCCTGCTTCTGCATGTGCATTTCCATAGAAATGGGCTGCTCAGTTTGGCTCCGATAGGGCATCCAGATCTTGGTCTTCATAAGATCCAACAATTCCATTGGATTCTCAATGCTTACTGAGTGGTCAAACCTGTGGCTTCAAGCTTTCAGACCTAGACGTCACATACCACTTCTACTGGCATTGCAAATTGATTTGTAGTGTCTAAAACGCTCCATACAAGGCACGAGACTGAGGCATCTATCAACAGTGACAGAGTGCAGACAGCCTGCCTTGATCTGAACATGACTCACCGCTTAAATCCTTCTGTGCTTGCACCTAACAGTGGAGTTAGCAATGGTCCTTCTTAACTGCAAGTACAAAATGAGCCAATGCATCTGAAATTCTCAGTGCTACGGCGGGCATACTGGAGATGGCCAATACATCTTCATTTCTTTCTAAAACATCCCCTACAATGGATATATTCCACAAGAAGGGAGAAGCAGCTTACTATCTTTAGGGGGAAATTCAGAACAACTTTTTTTGTTCGAAATTTCTTCCTTATTAAAATTTGCTCTAAAGAATAATATTTTTAGTTATTTTGTATTCATTTGTAATTACACGTTTGCAGAGGCACTCAAGAAACTGAGATGCTACTGGTAAACTCCACTTCTGTCTCTAATAGTTACCAAAGGAAAAGAATTGAGACTTGGTGCTTACTATAGGCAAACCCTTCTCCTGTAGAGGGTTAAATTATTTGTTTAATTATTGAGTTTGAGTTTTACTGGAAAACCCAAACTTCCTGAGTTTGGGGAATAATGAAAATGCACTTGTGTAGAATTTTGTTACGTCACATAAGGTGGGTAGCACAACTAACATGGAATAAAAAGCCAGTTCCAATTCTAACTCTCTTGGCCAGTAAGTATCTATCCAAGGTCAAACAGGGCCAGGTACTTGGTCAGAGTCAGGTTGAGTCCTAAGCATTGTGTGTATCTACTGTTTCCTAGCACGTTACCAACTAAGCTGCATTCTTCATTCAAGATACTCTGTAGGAAAGGTCCTTTTGATCTACTCTCTGTCACTTCGCGTGACTCAGATTTATGGTGATAATTGCTGCAATCCATTCATGCTCTTCTGATAAGATCGACTAAAGGAAATGAATAGCACCTGGCCTATGTTCTCCTTAGTTGAGTTTACCAAATCTCTCCTTTATTTCCTAGGTTCTCCAGCAGTATCATAGCAACACATGCTCTAAATGCTTTCCCACCACACTTCAAAGCTACTCTTTTACAACCAAGCCTGCTGTTACATTTCTAGATTACTTCTAAGAAATTTTAAAAATTAATGGTGCTATTGATTAGTGAACCCTCTTACTGCCACTGGGTTTTCAAAAATCAGAAGACCTTGTTTCAAGTCCATTTAGCTACCTACTATATGCAAGGATTAGGTACACTGGGACATTGATAGCTCAGTTTCCTCATCTACATAGAAAGATACACCAAACAGCCACTGATTTAAAAAAATGAGATGTAGGTTAAAGGTTGGAAGGCCAGTTTGCAACAGAGCATGAACTCTCCAAGTTAATGAACTTCATTGCCTGGGAAGGAAGATACATAGCATACAGTTGAAATCTCTAGACTTCAAAAATAATTTCTTGGGGATATTAGTCAGAGCTCTCTAGAGGAACACAACATCCAATAATGGTTGTCTGTACACTGGAGAATCTGAGAACCTTCTCAGTTCCTGGGGCTGGATGCCTTGGTAGTGCCAATATTGAAGGACGGGAAAGTCACTGGTCTTCTGTCCACATTGGCAGGCCGAAGAAAGAGGATTCTGATGTCCATGAAGGAAGGAAGCAATAGATAGGTGCCCTCACCAGCAGAGAGCCAAGGCAGGCACTGCCTTTTCTCAGACCTCCTTATATCCAGGCTGCCACAAGAAGGCTGCCCACTATTAATCCTTGCTGGAA
>PVHP010044173.1:0-14202 GCA_004024765.1 Zapus hudsonius
AAAGATTGTGAGAGCCGTGGTGGGGGAGATTATCCAGAGGCATGGCCAGGAGAACCTGGCTGAATACTAGGCTATCCATGGTCCCCTGTCACAAGGACTGATCCAGACGACCCATGGAGGAGGTTATCCAGTGGAGGGGGGAGGGGAGGGCAGTGGGGAATTGGGGATAACAACTCATTGTTTGCCCACTAAATATTGTTAACTCATTATGGACAATAAAATAATAATTAAAAAATTAAAAAAAAAAAAAACTAAAATTAGGCCAGGCGTGGTGGAGCATGCCTTTAATCCCAGCACTCGGAAGGCAAAGGTAGGAGGAATGCCGTGATTTCAAGGTCACCCTGAGACTACATAGTGAATTCCAGGTCAGCCTGGGCTAGAGTGAGACCCTTCCTCAAAAAAAAAAAATTACAGAAATTAGGGCTGGAAAGATGGCTCAGTGGTTAAAGGTACCAGCTTGCAAAGCCTGAGGGCCTGGGTTCAATTCTCCAGTACCTGCACAAATTCATAAGCACAAAGTGGCTCATGCATCTGGAGTTTATTTGGGGACAGGAGGCCCTGAAGTACCCATACCCTTCTTTCATCCTCTCTCTCTCTCTCTCTATCTCTATCTCTCTCTCTTTCTCTCTCTCTCAAATAAATAAATATATTTTTAAACTAAAATTAATATTTTTAATAATTTTATTTATTTGTAAGCAGAGAGGAAGAAAGAATGAGAGAGAGAAATAAAATGAGAATGAGCATGCCAGGGCTTAGTGCCAATGCAAACAAACTCCAAATGTATGTGCCATTTTGTGCATCTGGCTTCATGCTTCATGTGGGTAATAGAGAATCAAACCCAGGCCTTCAGGCTGTGCATGGAAATGCCTTTAACCACTGAGCCATCTCTCCAGCCCTAAAGTTAGTATTTTAATGAATACGGGAAGTTTGGGGTGTAGTTTAGTTAGTAGAGTGCTTGCCTAGCATGCAGGAAGCCCTGGCACAACATAAACTGGGTGTGATGGTATATGCCTGTAATCCCAGTACTCTGGAGGTAGAGACAGAAGAATCAGAAGTGAGTTCAAGGTCATCCTTGGCTACATGTCTGGTTCGAGACCAGCTTGGGATACATGAGATCCTGCCTTTAAAAAAAATTGATGGTTATTTATAGATATCAGTAACAACAATGCTTAGATGTCTAAACTAAAAAAAATTGAAGGGCTGGAGAGATGGCTCAGCAGTTAAGGCACTTGCCTCCAGTGCCTAAGGCTCTGGGTTCAATTCCCCAGGACCCACATGGGCCAGATGCACAAGACGGTGGCCCTGGTGCATTCTCTCTCTCTCTCTCTCTCTCTCTCTGTGTGTGTGTGTGTGTGTGTGTGTGTGTGTCTCTGTCTGTCTCTGTGCTTGAAAATGAATAAATAAAATATTTTTTTTAAAAAAGAACCTTAAAAACAAATTGAAACTGGATCCGAGCTTGGTGGTACACACCTTTAATCCAAGCACTCAGTAGACAGAGGCAGGAGGATCGCTGTGAGTTGGAGGCCATCCTTGGATGACAGAGTGAGTTCCAGGTCAGCCTGGGCTAGAGTAAGACCTTACCTCGGAAAAAAAATTGAAATTGGCTGTAGATGTAATTTAATGAAGAATGGATGCTTAGATGCATTGAGGATCTGCCCCAGTACCCACTTACTAAAATTGAAAGAGCATATTAAAAATAATGTTATGCTATCAAATGTAAGAAAAACTAATGTAGAAGTATAATGCTGGGTTAAAGCAAAAATCATTAAGTAATAGTCATTTAATCAAATCAATATTAACATATTTTGAGATCTTTTTACCTTCATGGCTCTCTCTACTAATTTGGAATCAGAAGCTGGCAAAGGAGGATCATGAAAAATCTGAAGGGGCTTGGAGACATCATATTCATCAATTTTAATTGTAACTTTGTGAACAGATGCTGTGCCTGTTTTTCTCCCTAGAACCTGTTGGCTAAAGAGAAAAAAAAAGAAATATTAACACAGCTTTTTAACCTTTGTGGTAAAATAAAAGCATTCATTATACCTCTTTGTCTGAGCCTAAAGTATGCCAAGCTCTCAGTGTTTGTGGAAGGAATACATTAATACTGAGATGACCGCTATTCTATGATACAATACACTATTTGATCTAATATATATATATATATATATATATATATATATATATTAATATGGAATTTAAAAATAAAGCTCATTCATAAAGAGAACCTATCTCCTAGTTAGGTCCATTCACCTCTTATTCATTTGCCGAAAATCAGAATGTTGCCAAGTTCAAAGAAGAATTAGAGAAGGTAAATACCCTTATATTAATTCCCTCCAAATCAAAGCATTCAAAGTTATAATTTAAAATGGGAAACTGTAATGGCCAAGTGTTTTTTTTTTTAAAGAATGATATTCAGCCTGGAGAGATGGTCCCCAGTACCCACATAAAGCCAGATACACAAAGTGAAGCATGTATCTGGAGTTCATTTGCAGCAGCTAGAGACCCTGGTGCACCCATTCTCATTCATACTCTCTCTCTTTCTCCTCTCTGCTTGTAAATAAATTAATTAAAAATTGTTTTTTTTAAAAAAGAATGACATTCAACAATCTAATTTCGGAGGATGGAGATATCGCTCAGTTGATAGCCTGCTTACCTTGCATGCATGAGAGTTCCATCCCTAGCACCACCACAAAAAAAATCAAAATCCTAAACTAATGGTCTAGGTTTTAAATGACCTTGAATTCTAGGATTTACCAGGTTTAACAATCTGGTATGAGCCCACAGTAAGCAAACCTTTTTAACTTTAAAAAAATATTAAATGAGCCTGAGTACAAACAGATAAACATCTACAAATCTAATCTAAAACATGTAATGCTCTAAGAAACATGTCAATTGGATTTCTCACATGGTCTATGTGATACCATGTGAGTTTACTATATAAAAGCATGTTACTGCAGGCACATAGCTGTTGGTATTAAATTAGATGACAAAAAAAACAAGTATTTAGTCATAGGGCAAACCTACCAGACCCAATTGTACTTACTTCCAAACTGAGAGGGACAGGCACTTTCCAGCATGATACCTTTCCACCTGTACAAGGTCACCCCACCTCTCTCGGATTAACATTAGAGTCTGAGAATGTAACACTTCTAACTGAAGTGATAAGCAGAAAGAATCTGATGTAGTTGTTAAGCAAATCCAAAATAATATATCACTCAAGGGCTGAAGAGATGGCTTAGAGGTTAACGCATTTGTCTGCAATACAGAAGGACCCGAGTTCGATTCCCCAGTGCCCATATAAAGCCGGATGCACAAGAGGGCATATGTGTCTGGAGTTCGTGCTGTGCCCATTCTCTCTCTCTCTTTCTCTCTCTCTCAAATAAATAAATAAAATATTTTTTAAAAAAATAATATATCACTCAAGCAGCCAATCAAGCACTGGCAAAATCCATTAACAAAGGATTCATCCCCACACAGCTAGCTATGGATATATTTCCTGAATATTTGTCTAATGGCTCATCCCTAAGGTAAAAATGGCAAAATTTGTCATTTTCTGAAATCATATTTCTTCAATGATTAAAGAAGTTATAAAATAAGTGGAATAATTTTAGAAAAAAGTCTGGTATTAATTTTGACCAAAATCAGCAAACCACAAGGTCTAGGTTGTCCCTTAATTGACCATTTGGAAAAAATGCAGATTGAACAAATATTATTTTTTTGTAAAATATTACTTTTGTTTTCTTTTTGAGACAAGGTCTTACTATGTAGTGCTAGCTGACCTTGAACTAGCTATGGAGCCAGGCTGACCTTAAACTTGCCATCCTGCTGCCTCAGCCTCCCAAGTGCTAGGATTATAAAGTGTACCACCACACCCAGGAAGCTGTAACTTTTCTAACCAATCACTTTTGGAGTTGCCTGCAAAGTCCATGGTAAAAGTTGAAGTCTGTTTTATTATAGATGTATCACAATTCTTCACAATGGTTGACTCCCCGGTCCTGTTTCTACCCCAAATAGATGCAATGTGGAGAGGAAAGACTACTAAAACATAGGGAAAAAAATGAATGAAAATGAAGTGGAGAAGAGACACAAAACCCTTACGATCTACGTGTCAAATTCAGAAGGATACGTAGGCAGTTGTACATGTCCTGAAGAGGTTTCTCATCAGCAAAGAGCCTAGACTGCACCAGTTGATGGATAAAGTTGATTTGTATACTATGAACCAAAGCTCGCCCATCTTCCATTGGCATGAGAAAAGAAGGCAGTTAATCAGAAAGGTGTACAGGTCCTGTCAGTGTGAACTAAGGAAGAAAGTGTAGACTAACAGTGCATTTTTTTAAAAAGGGAGAAGTGAAACTATCTACAGGAACTAGAAAACATTCTACAGCGAAAAACAACAAAATTTCTAGTCAGGAGGTAGCTACACAAAATTTCTTTCAAAGTATACGCTACATTGCTACAGATTATTTTTCTATAAGAATATTTCAATTAGAATACCAAACATTGAAATCAATACTATGGTTTAAACCAGTATTTATGAGTTACCTCCTGTTTCCTTATCCTCAACTAGGATTTCTAGCTTGAGAAGGCGCCATGGAACTTCAGGGTTGTCTCCCATCACCGTCAAAGTGGCTTCAAATTCTCCTTCAACTCGAAACTTCACACGGCCATTTGCTTTTAGAATAAGAGGAAGAAGTGAACTTTACTTAAAAAAAGATAAGCAGCTTCGTACTACTCTACATGGCTCAGTCTTGCTTATACAAATAGACTAAAAGTTTTGTGCGAAGTGTTCAAACAAGCCAGTGGTTCCTGCATAGACACTAGCCAACGTACAGGTCATTAAGAAGCCAAAGTGGAGGCTCAACTTTGGAGCCATGTTTTTGCTCTAGCCCCACCTGATCCCACCCACTCCCTAGCATCAAATACTATCATGGTGTTACAGGTACTAAGAAAAAAATATGGAGGTCAAATACATTCAAATGCCAGCAAAACTGTGGGTCAAAACATTATTTGACGGTGCAGTCACGGGTTTCCTCCCTCGCCATGTTTTTCTTCTCTTTGCTTGAGCGAAAATTCGAACAGACCAGCCTTGAAGGATTATGAAAATCGTCAAAGAGGGATGGTTTTTAAAGCCTAGGTCTAGGTGATGGATGCGATGCCAGGAAAGTGGGGTGGAGCTAAAAGGTGGATAAGTAACAGCGTCACCAGGACTCTCTCCCTCAAGGTTTGATTTTCCAGCTGGGATCCAAACCCTGGACCCCAACCGGACCTGAACCCAAGCCCACCCTCTCCCCAACTCCTATACCAGCACAAACAGGGTTCCCTAGCGGTGCTCTGCTTAGCAAAAAACGGAGAGTGGACTCCTCCCCCACACCAAGCTCCCGCCATTGTCTCCTCCGAGCCTACGGTACAGGCTGAGCAATTTCCCTCATGGGGCCCCTTCCCTACAGCACACGATCCTCCTGTGCACTTCTCTCCACGACCCCCCCCCCCCACACAAACACAGACAGATGCGATCATTGGGCAAACTGACCTAGCTTGGTTACAGGGCCAGACCTTAGGCAGATACCTAGGAACCTCAGCAGAGGCGGGATCAGACGGGAACCTGCCAGGAGGGCAGAGGCAGTCTTGCTGAGTCCCAGGGATCACGCCCGCCACTGCCAGGTAGGAAGACACTGGACTTTATACTTGGGGGTGCTGGCCCTGTTTTTTTTTTCTGCAGCATACCAATTGGGGACAGGGGCCAATGAGGTGGCTGTAAGACTAAACAGCCACATACAGAGGGTTCCAGACAGATAAAGATGTAAGCCTGTCTGGGGACAGAACGCTCTAACAGGAAAGACCTCTGTTTAAGATCAAACCTGGTGATCATTCCACTGGAAGAAAAGTGGGCTGAATAACACTCCCGAGGGTGCCTGAGTCCCACTCCCCTACCTGAACATGGGCAGAAATCAATGAAAAAAAACCCACAGAAATTAAAAAAGGATCTCCACAACTCAGGGCCTCTAGTCCCATTATGGAACAGGAAAGTGACAAGGAAGTGGAGTCAACAAAAATACAATCCCAAAGAGAGAATAATAAGACTCCTGACCACAACTGCAATGCAAACATGAAGCAGTTAATGGCTGATATGGAAACTATGAAAAAAGACATGAATGAGATGAAGCTCACCAACTCAAGCACAGACTTCAGACTGAATTTAATGGAGAGAAATATGAATGAATTCAGAAACACATTAAGTGAATTGAAGATGTACCAACCATGGGAGGAGTTAATTAATTGATTAAATTTGATGGGGACTTAAGAAAACTTAAGAATGATTTTCAGGAATCCCTAGCAAAAACAAAAATAGACTGGAAATTGGATCTCAAGAAAGAATTAGAGTCTATAAACAAAATTATAGCAGAAACCAAAAAAACAAATGGAGTTGATAAAAACCTCCCTAGATTCAATCAGTCCCAGAGTCAACAATCTGGAGGACAGACGTTGAGGAAAAGACAGAAGGAATTAATACGGATGTCATAGGATTCAAAAAATTCAAGAAATAAAGTGAGCATAATTTAAGGGATCTATGGTATACAATAAAGAGGTCCAATATTAGAATCATGGGGATCCCAGAGGGAGAAGAAGCCCAGGCTAAGGGCATAAGAAATATTTTCAACAGAATTATTCAAGAAAACTTCCCCTATCTAACAACATAAAGCCCACTCAACTTTCAAGGGGCCCAGGGGACTCCAAACAGACAGGACATGAAGAGGAATTCTCCTAGACCCATTTTAATTAAGATGCCTAACACAGAAAGCAAAGAGAAAATACTCAAAGCTGCTAGAGAAAGGCAAACCATAACTTATAAAGGAAAATCCATCAGACTTACCTCAGACTTCTCATTAGACACCATGAAAGCCAGAAGGCCTTGGAATAATGCTTTTCCGGGCCTAAAGAAGGATGGCTTTCAACCTAGACTACTGTATCCAGCAAAGCTATCCCTCATGATAGATGGAGAATTCAGAGTGTTCCATGAAGTAAACCAGCTCTATGACAATTTGAAAACAAAGCCAAAATTTTAGAAGATCCTACAAGAGATATCCCACACAGAAGAAACAAGAAATCTGCCTCAGAAGAGTACCAGAGATCAGGCACGGCTATCACAGTCAGTGTGCTAATAAGAGTAGCACAGACAACAACCCTCATTAACCTTTCATCATGGCAGGGCTTAAAGCAAACCTCACAGTTATATCACTGAATATAAATGGACTTAACTCCCCTATAAAAAGACAAAGACTTGCAGGATGAATCAGAAAAAATGGACCCTTCCATCTGCGGCCTTAAGGAAATGCACTTTACCGCTAAAGACAGCAATCTTCTTAGAGTAAAAGGATGGAAAACAGTTTATCAGGCATGTGGAAGTAAAAAGCAAGCAGGTGTGGCTACATTAATCTCTGACAAAATAGAATTTACACCAAAATCAATTAAAAAGGATGATGGTCACTTGTTACGTATCAAAGGAATGATACTACAGGAAGATATCACCATCATCAACAAATACGCACCAAATTTGGGTGCAACACAGTTCATAGAGGAAACTCTACTCGAAAATAAAGCAGAAATAGACGCTAATTCCATCATAGTAGGAGACTTTAATACACCTCTATCAGCTCTAGACAGATCAACAAATAGAAGATCAGCAGGGACATAAAGGACCTCAGTAACACCATTGACCAGCTGGGGATAACAGATATATACAAAACATTCTACCCAAAAGACCCAGAATATACATTCTTCTCAGCAGTGCATGGGACTTTTTCTAAAATTGAGCACATTTTAGATCACAAATCTTCCCTAAACAAATTCAGGAAGATTAATATAGTTCCTTGCATCATATCAGACCATAGTGCATTAAAGGTAGAAATTAACAATGGAACAAGATCCAGAAAATACACAAAGTACTGGGCCTGAATAATTCACTCCTAAAAAATGATTGGGTCATCCAAGAAACAAAACAGGAAATTCAGAATTTCCTAGTAATAAATGATGACGATAACAAATCATATCAGAACTTATGGGACACAATGAAGGCAGTCCTGAGGGGAAAGTTCATTCTGCTAAATGCCTTCATATCAAAGACAGAGAGGTCTCAAATCAATCACGTAACCACCCACCTAAGATCATTGGAACAGACGGAAAAAGCTAACCCGAGGAGCTCAAGATAAAAGGATTAATGAATTGGAAATAAAGAAAACAATTAAAAAATAGATAAATCAAGGAGTTGGTTCTTTGAAAAACTTAATAAAATCGACAAACCCCTGACCAATCTAATCAAACGAAGAAATGAGAAAGCCCAAATCAACAAAATCAGATAGGACAATGGTGAGATCACAACAGATCCTGAAGACATTGGAAGAATCATCAGGTCATACTTCCAAAACCTCTACTCCACAAAATTAGAGAACCTGGAAGAAATGGTAAGTTTTTGGACACCTACCAACTGCCAAAGCTTAACACAGAACAGATAAAAGCACTAAATAAACCAAACACATCCACAGAGATTGAAGATGTAATCAAAAACCTTCCCAAAAGGAAAAGCCCAGGACCAGATGGTTTCTCAGCTGAATTCTACGAAGCCTTCAACACAGAGCTGAAACCACTCCTTCTGAAGCTTGTTAGAAGCATAGAAAAAGAGGGAAGGCTTCCAAACACCTTCTATGAAGCTAACATTAGCCAAATCCCCAAACCATGCAAAGATGCAACAAGAAAAGAGAACTACAAACCCATATCTCGTATGAACTTAGATGCAAAAATCCTGAACAAAATCCTAGCAAACCGGATACAACGCTACATTAAAAATATTATCCACCCTGACCAAGTTGGCTTTATCCCAGAGATGCAGGGTTGGTTCAACATACTCAAGTTGATAAATGTAATACATCACATTAATCAGCTCAACCACAAAAACCACATTGTTATGTCAATAGATGCAGACAAGGCCTTTGACAAAATTCAACACCTCTTCATGTTCAAAGCTCTCAAAAGAATAGGCATAGATGGCCTATTCCTCAACTTAATAAAGACAATTTACAAAACTCATAAAGCACAGATCATACTCAAAGGGGAACAACTCAAGGAGTTTCCACTCAATTCAAAACAAGGCAAGGCTGCCCACTCTCACCACTGCTCTTTAACATAGTGCTTGAAGTTCTAGCCCAAGCGAAAAGACAGGAGAAGGGCATAAAAGGGATACAAATCGGAAAGGAAGAAATTAAACTATCCCTCTTTGCAGATGACATGATCCTTTATATATCAGACCCAAAGAATAGTATTAGTAACCTCTTGTAGGTGATTACTGCCTTCAGCAATGTGGCAGTATACAAAATTAGCACACAAAAATTGATAGCCTTTCTACATGGTAAAGACAAGCAGAAAGAAAAAAGACATCAGAGAGACTGTCCCATTTTCTATAGCCTCAAAGAAAATCAAATACCTTGGAATATCAC
Source organism: Zapus hudsonius (assembly GCA_004024765.1). Lineage (NCBI taxonomy): Eukaryota > Metazoa > Chordata > Mammalia > Rodentia > Dipodidae > Zapus > Zapus hudsonius. The sequence continues at coordinate 9,489 of PVHP010044173.1, forward strand.
TAACCAAGGTTATAAAGGACGTATATAAGGAAAATATTGAAACACTCAAGAAAGAAATAGAGGACGTGAGAAGATGGAAAGATATTGCATGCTCATGGCTAGGGAGAATCAATATAGTAAAAATGGCAATCCTGCCAAAAGCGATTTAAGTAGTGAATAGCATGTTGATAAAAATCCAAACCTCTTTCTTCACAGACATAACAAAATAATCTCTAAATTTATTTGGAAGGGCCAAAGACCTCGGATATGTAAAACTATTCTAAGTAAAAAAACCTACTCAGGGGCTATCACCATCCCTGACTTCAAAACATACTACAAAACCATAGTAACTAAAACAGCATGGTACTGGCATAAAAACAGACAGACGGATCAATGGAACAGGATTGAAGACCCAGCTTTAATTGGAAGTAACTTCAGTTATTTGGTCTTTGACAAGGGGGCCAACAAAGTACGCTGGGCCAAAGATAGAATCTTCAGCAAATGGTGCTGGACGAATTGAATAAATACATGTAAAAAAATGAAAATAGACCCACTCCTTTCACCATGTACAAAAATCAACTTCAAATGGATCAGAGACCTGAATATAAATCTGGTAACCCTGAACACCCTGGAAGAAAAAATAGGAGGAACTCTACATGAAATAGGAGTAGGGAAAAATTTCTTGAGCAAATCTCCAGCAGCCCAGGAAATACAACAAACACTTAACAATGGGACCTGATCAGGCTCAAAAGCTTCTGTACAGACAAATAAACCATATTCAGAGGCAATAGAACCCCTTCAAATTGGGAGATGATTTTCACCAGCTACAACTCAGACAGAGGCCTAAATTCCAGAACCTACAGAGAACTCAAAAAAGTTAATAACAAAAACCCAAAATGCCCCCTCATAAAATAGGGCACTGATCTCAACAGAGAATTCACAGAGGAGGAAACACAAATGGCCTTGACTCATCTAAGAAAGTGCTCAGTATCCTTAAGCATCAGGAAAATGCAAATCAAAACCACAATGAGATACCATCTTACCCCTGTCAGAATGGCAGTCATAAAGAAAACCAACAACAATCGTTGCTGGCAAGGATGCGGGGAAAAAGGAACCCTCATTCACTTCTGGTGGGATTACAAACTTGTTCAACCACTATGGAAAGCAGTGTGGAGATCCCTAGACAGAATGGACATAGAACTACCAATGGACCCAGCTATCCCTGTATTAGGCATCTACCCACAAGATGTCACATATTGATGCAGAAAATTTTGTACAACTTTATTTATAGCAGCTCAATTCATAATAGCCAAGAATTGGAATCAACCCAAATGCCCATCCATGGAGGAATGGACAGCGAAACTGTGGAATATTTACATGATGGAATTCTACTCACCTTAAAGGAAAAATGACACATCGAAATTTAGGAAAATATGGTTTGACGTCGAGCAGATCTTACTAAGCGAACACTCAAAAGAACAGAGAATTGAACGCGGCATACTCTCCCTCATATGCGGTCCTTAACCAGGATAACCGTTTTCTCTATGCAGACTAGTATAAAGAAGTGAGAGGTTATGAATGAGGTATATGGACTGGGGGGAGGGGAATGCCTTAAGTATGAGGCTAAACCAAATTAGGTTTAAAAACATAAAATCCTCATGAGCATACTGTAACCTACAGAGCAAGCAGTGTGCATCAAGAGGGGCCATGAGTATTAGGGGAGAATGTCTAAGCCTAAGAATAATTGAGCAGTCTGACAATCCCAGGTCCCAGTCACAAATTCCTTCCCTCACTGAGCTGTTGACCAAAGTAAACCATGAGGTTCCAAAAACAAGACAGAATTCTGTCAAACCTCTTTTTTTTAATTTTATTTATTTATTTGAGAGAGAGACACACACAGAGAATATGGGTGCACCAGGGCATCCAAGCCACTGCAAACAAACTCCAGACACATGCTCCCTCTTGTGCATCTGGTTGTATATGGGCACTGGGGAATCGAACTCTGGTCCTTCTGCATTGCAGGCAAACACCTTAGCCCCTAAGCCATCTCTTCAGCCTTCTGTCAAAGCTCTTGATCACCCCCTCCAGGCCTGAGGCAAAACCCTATTGCTGAAGAAACCACAGAATGCCATTGATCAGCATGGAGAGACCATTAGAGGTCTGGAATGGCAACCAGTCCCCAGATGGCAGTTAGTACAGTGCTGGAAGGCACTACACAAGCTGCCAGGGGAAGCAGATAATGACAGCTGGAGACCACTGGCATGAAACACAGTCTGTGGCCATGAGTAGGCTAACCACACCTCCTACTGGGAGAGAATAGTAAACCAAGAAAGGAGCACTTGTGCAATGGAAGAGCCTGGACCTTGGGGAGACAATCAACAGCTATTAAATTCGGCCAAATATTCCACTCAGTGAGGGTGAACCCTTGATTGGAACTGGGGATTCAGGGCGATATGCACTGGATCCCATACTCTTGGGCTCCCAAGAAAAGATGCACTATGCGAGTGACTGATGGGGAGGCTACTAAAAATAGAATCTAGGTAATCCAGAATGGTGTATATTTGTTAACCTATACTGATCTCACTCTCCGATGGAGATGGTGTTTGTATTTTTCAAGATGTAGTGAGAGAGCTGTGGCCCATCAAATCCTACCATCCAACCACAGGCAGATAGTTGAGATCCTGGCAAGAGATGAGCCACCACAGCCATATCGTGGAGGATCCATATGGAACCCTGCAGAGAATGACGGGATGAAGAAGGGACCCACAGCCACAGCCGTTCTATCAACACAGGATAAGCCAGTGAGACAGAAACCATCGAATCTCGACACAAAAACCCCTAAGCTCACAACATTAAAGTATCTTTAATACTCACCCACCACGACTTAGGGAATTGAGCGGAAGAGAGGGCGGAAATATTGTGAGAGCAGTGGTGGGGGAGAATACCAGATGCATGGCACCCCTCAGTAAGAACACATTTGTGTCAGGAGAACCCGGCTGACTCCTAGGCTATCCATGGTCCCCTACCACAAAGACTGATCCAGATGGCCCACGGAGGAGGATGTCCAGCTTACTGGGGATGGGGAGGTGGGGCAATGAGGAATTGGCAATAACAACTCATTCTTGGCCCACTAAACAATGTAACTCATTATGAACAATTTAAAAAATGAAAAAAAAAACAACTTTATTTGATATTTCTTCAAATAAAACCCAAAATGCCACTTAAGAATATATTTTTACAAAAGCAAATGTCAGGTACATACCCACTGTGAGATTTACTAGCTGAGGAGGCAGGTTTGTGGTTACAAGCCTATGTCTAAGAATCTGATTAAGGTGTTGTAGTGTGGCTTGTTTCTCAACTTTGGTAATTGGGTCTGGAGGAATAATTTTATCCTATAAGAAATAGAAATGCTTTTTAAATAATGTACAGAGGCATAATTGTATGCCTCTACCCATCTTTTTAAAATATGTTCTTACTTTAGAGAATTTCTATTATTATATCCATGCATTGGACAACCAATACTTTCTTCAGTCACCCAGCTATGACCATTATAAAACATGGTCTTTGTGCTCTATTTATGATACCAAGTTACTATCACTAGATAATTTTCCCCATTTCTTAAATGTACAGAACACAATAGCACCAACTCGGTAAACTACCACTATAATAAATTTTGAAGCACTTTCAAAAATTTACTAATGTATACAGTCTTTTTACCCCTGAAATAAATATTAAGTAACATTTGCACCATCTACCTAATCTCAACAAAAAGGAAAGAAGGAGGGAGGAGAGGGAAGGGAAGAGAGAAGGAAAAAAATTACCTAGTTTGGGCAGGGCACGTAGCCTTTAATCCTAGCACTTGGGAGGCTGAGGCAGGAATTCAAGGCCAGCCTGGAACTACAGAGTGAGTTCCAGGCCAGTCTAGAGCTAGAATGAGACCTTACCTCGAAAAACAAACAAAAAATTTACCCAGTTTGACATCTACTCACATTCTGGCTCCAGTTTATTGTAAATAATCATACTTTTATTTGTATGTGTGCTACCATAAGTGTTTTATGAGGAGCTGGAGATCAAACATGGTTTTGTGCATGCTAGGCAGATAACTCTACACACTAAACATCCCCAGCCTGGACGATTGGTTTTAAACATATGCTATGCTACTTAATCCAAACCCCAAACCTTCAACTTTTATGAATACACTTACCCTAATGCAGGTTGGGAGCCGTGGATAAGAGCCAGTAGTCAGTACATCAATGGCATATGGGATGGCAAAACTAGGCAAGCGTGCATGGACCAGAGCGTCTCTAGCTAATGAGGCCAAGCGGTCAGCAGTGTCCACAAACAAGATAGCTTGCTGATCTAAAAAGCTTGAAATCATCTTTAAAGCAAAAGGGAAAATAGAGTAAGCTGCCTTGAAAACTCTTTTCTATTAAATATCATTTACTAATTCTAAAACAAATTTCAAAAAGATTAACTTAAGTAGTTGTCATGGTTTGATCCAGGTGTCCCCCACAAACAATTGAATGTGTTCTGATAGTCGATCCTCAGCTGATGGCAGTTTGGGTTTTACAACCTCGATGAAGCTGTGTTGTTGGGGGCGGGCTTATGGGGTTATAAGCCAGCTTCCCCTTGCCAGTGTTTGGCACACCTTCCTGCCGCTGTTTGCAGTGCTGTGGCAGAGGTGATGTCCAGCCCTCTGCTCATGCCATCGTTTTCCCTGCCAGAATGGAGTCTC
>PVHP010044174.1:0-14182 GCA_004024765.1 Zapus hudsonius
TGTGAGTTCTGAGCCAGCCTGGCCTACAGAATGATCTCCAGGTCAGTGTGGGCTATAGTGAGACCCTGCTTCAAAACAAAAACAAAACCAACCAAAACAAAACAAGAATTCAAGTTCCAGCTCAGTGCTAAAAATCTGGAGTGAACAGAAAACATGAAAGATAATAGTCACTGGAAATAAAACGCAGAAATAACCATACCATTGTTTTTGGTATATGTATCTTTAAAAATAGATTTATTTATTATGAGTGAGAGAGATAGAAAGAAGCAGATTGAGAATAGTCACACCGGAGCCTCCTACCACTGCAAACAAACTTTAGACACGTGTGCCCCTTTGTGCGTCTAGTATTTTGTGGGTATTGGGGAATCAAACCCGGGCCATCAGGCTTTTCAATAAGTGCCCTTAACTGCCGAGTCATCTCTCCAGCCCCTTATTAGCTTTTTATGCAAATGCAGTTTAAACAATTGAATGACTTTATTTTGGGATACTTGGTTTGCCTGCTGACAGCTGAATGGCCTGTGGCCCAGGTGTCAAGCACCGGGCCTTATGTACAAAGCAAGCCATTCCCACCTCCTATTATGAGGCTTCCTCTTCACAAAAGATCTGCTGGGTAGTGTGTAAATATTTAATTTAATCCACAGCCACTTAGGCCTGCTGGTGTTTGTTTTCATTTATATTTCACCATGTTACATAAGGCCAAATTTGTCTGCCAGTTCACTCCATTCCACGAGAGAGAGAGAGAGAGAGAGAGAGAGAGAGAGAGAGAGAGAGAGAGAGAGAGAGAGAGAGAGAGCAGAAGAGTTTATTGGTGGTATAGAGATGCCAAATGTTCGGGGTTCAAGTGATTAACTGCAATTTTCCTTAGTTCTTCCTCCTGCTTTAATAATAGATGAGGATCTTTTCTCTCTCTGGTCTTTCAGTTTTTAACTATTTCCTTTTATACTTTGGGTGCAAAGTCAAGAACTGAATAAGTTTTGAATACTCTGGAAAAGTCTGGAGGTGGTGCTGAGCATCTAGAAACATCTGGAACGGCACCGTCCAGTATTGTATCGCATAGTTATTCAACTCCAAATTTGTTAAGCTGGAAGTGTAGCTTGGTGGGAAAGCTTTTGTTCAGTAAGTCCAAACCTGTGGTCTTGAATCTCCCACACCCAAAAATGAACGAATGAATTCATTTAGACAAAATATAAATTTTTAATTCAATTTCATAGTCAAACTGGGCACATTTGTTTTCCTTTTGCTCTTGTTTCTGGGCTTGATGCGAGGGACTGACTGTCCCCAAGGCCCTGTGCATACTACACCATGTGCTCTACGTCTGAGCTACAACCCCAGGCCACACAAGGCACATTTCAAGCACTCAATAGTCACATGTCTGGTGGCTCTAGTGTTGGTAACGATATAGGACATTTCCTCATTTCTGGTTCTTTCTACCCTTTGCAAATTTTCCACTTTCATCTTCCTAGCTTTGAAAATCTCGGCAGGTGCATCTGGGGATGAGGAAACTACAGGTAACACACGGGGTGAAGGCAAAGGATGTGAGAGGTCCCTCTGCTCTTCCCTACTGATGGCTATTCTCTTTTTAGTCTTCCGTTTTACTGATTTAAGGGATCGAACCCAGGACCCAGGGTATAGAGCATGCTAGGAAAGCACTCAACCACTGAGCTACATCCCAGCCTCATATTTTGAATTCTGAATTTTGGTCTTTTCCCAAGCTAATTAATATTAATAGTATTTCTTGTAATTTTGTGCAGTGGCAGTCCCTAATCAGACCCGAGATCAGATGAGGAAACAGCCAAGATTCTACAGGTTACCTTGCTGCTAAACTAGGATACTCCATACCTCTCGAGTACTGGGATTACAGTGCTATCACAGCTGGCTGAAGGCTTTTTTAAGCCAAGGTCTCAAGTAGCCTAAATTGACCTTGAACTCAATATGTAGTTGAGGCTGGCTTTCAACTCCTGATCATCTTGCCTCTATCTCCCAAGTGCTGGTATTACAGATGTGTGCCAACATGCCTGACCCTCTAAAAGCAGTTTTCACTTTGGGTTTCTTTTTCTTTTCCTTCTTCCCTCCCTCCCTTCCTTCCTTCTTTCTTTCCTTCCTTTCTTTTCTGTTCTGGGATCAAACCTAGAGTCACACATATGCTAGGCAAATATCTCACTACTGACTGAACTACACCCCTATCTAGCCCTGAAAATATTTCAATTAAGGATGTAATTATAGAGACAAAACCCCATTGCAAGTCAGGGATTATCTATATTTCCTTCTTGGAAAGAAGGCATGCCCACGTAAAGCCAGATGCAGAGGGTGGTGCATGTGTCTGGAGTTCGTTTGCTGTGGCTGGAGGCCCTGGCATGCGCTCTCTCTCTCTCTCTCTCTCTCTCTCTCTCTCTCTCTCTCTCTCTCTCTCTCTCTCTCTCTCTCTCTCTCTCTCTCTCTCTCTCTCTCTCTCTCTCTATCTCTTTTTGAGGTAGGGTCTCACTCTAGTCCAGGCTGACCTGGAATTCACTATGTAGTCTCAGGGTGGCCTTGAACTCACAGCAATCCTTTTACTTCTGCCTCCCAAGTGCTGAATTAAATGCATGTGCCACCACACCCAGCTGTTTCTCTCCTTTCTAAATGTCTTTCCCTATATGTCTTTCCCCATTTCCCAGCTCTGATCTGGTTCCCCTCCGCCTTTCTTCCCTAATCTGCTCCAGGTTTTGTTATGCCTGCCCAGCTTCTGAGGTCTAAATCTTGGTCTCTCTCTCTCTCTCTCTCTCTCTCTCTCTCTCTCTCTCTCTCTCTCTCTCTCTCTTTCTCTCTCTCAACCTCTCTCTCTCTCTCTCTCAACCATGTTGCTCTGAGCTGCTAATAAACTCTCTACTCCCAAGAAAAGGCGTGGCCTCAGTCCTCTAAATGAACCTAAACATAATAATAGTATGGAAAGCAGGAATTAGCCAATGGGTGTCACTTGAGAAGGCTAATAAGTGGTCACAGCCAGGATGATTGCTACTTTTACTAGAACACAGGCTGTACTGAAAGACAGGACAAAGAGATAAGTCAACACCTGCTACTCTGTGCAACAAGGAAAACAATTAGCAAGTGAAGGTTCTGGTGAAAATATCTTTCCAAAATGCAGGAGAGGTTGGTAGTGTTGCTCAGCCATAGCTGGCTTGCCAGGGTGAGGCCCTGGGTTCCACCCCAGCATCTAACAAAGCAAACAAAAAACAAAAACAAAAAAACAAACCCAAACACCTGAGATTTCTTTCCCAAACATCTCTACGATATCACTTGGGGTGCTTTTATTTAACTTTTCGTTCTGCCTCTGGATTTTTCCATTTGGCTTTTACAGAGGTGGGCTCTGCTGCTATTTTGAATGAATACCATTTTAAACCTTAAATCACCACATTTTATTAGAACACACCTATAAAGTATTTATGATTTCAATTAATAAAAGTATATCCTTTGCAATAATTGCCTTGGGCCATAAGCACCAAGTTAAAAACATTCCATAAGTTATGTAAAGCTGTAAAACCCTTCAGCAAATGATAAATGTGTACCTTAGGCATTAAGCCATTTCAAATAATTTTAAAGTTGCTTTCACAAAATACTCTGGGCCAGAGAGATCAGCTGAGGAAAGAAAAACATTGAGCCAAACTGTGAAAAGAAGCCAAGCTGAGGCTTCACTGGGGGATGCGAGTAAAGAGGCAGTTACATAAACAAAGTTGTCCAGGGTGAGGCCTCTGGAGGGGGACCTTGGGAGCTGTAGGTAGTGCGCCGGGAAAGATCTCAGAGGGAGAAGGCAGTCACTGGGTAACCAAATCCCAAACCACTGAGGTCTCTAACTAGCATGGTCAACACCTAACAACTGCTCCAGCCTCCCCAAGACATGTTAAGTCTCCCAGTTTCTGAGTTTTAGAGCTATAGAGGATAAATGTGATTCGATTTTATTAAATGCCATGTCTCCATCTGAAGGGAAGACAAATACCAGCATGAGAGGCCATGTGCCGTCGCCATGGCCTCTCCTTAGCTCTCCAGAGGCTAATCATCCTTGGCACCTCTTTGTAGTAGCAGTAATGAGCTCTGAGAAGACGCTGATTTTAATTAGCCACACAGAGCTACTAGTCACATCTCACTTGTTGAATTGGTGAATATATTGTTTAGGGTAATACTCAGGTTGCCTGAATAAAGAGTTGCATGCTTATTTAAAAAACAATAACATATTCCTTGGCCCCTCTCAGGCTCTTTACAGAAGTGCCAGGAGTCTGCATTTTAATAAGTGTTCTTTGTAATCCTCAGACACATTTTCATTTAAGATTGAATGGATAGAAGATGTTTCAAAAAGGTTTTATGTGCTTTTTACTATGAAGATTTAAGTTAGAAATTCAGCAAAATCTCTGGGCCAGAATAAAGAAAAAATACTAATTAATAATGATCCAGGGCCAGATGAAGCAGATACATTTTAATAGCATGAGAGTTCAATGATTTGGCAAGCCCTTGGTGAAGATATATTCCTCGTTTTTCAAACTAGCCCCAATTTCAAATATGAAATTCTAGGGACTGAGGGTATATTCATTCTCAGCACCAATAAATGAATGAGTTGAATGAAATGAATAAATAAATTGTGTTCTAGTGGTTGAAGCCTTCAGCAAGTTTACTTCTTTCCTGTATTTATATTTCACCTGTGTAACATGAAAATAAAATTTTCTGTCCTATAGATTACAGAATATATTTTTATAATTTTTATTCATTTGCAAGGAGAGAGAGAAAGAGAAGGAGAATGGGAATGCCAGGGCCTATTGCCGCTGCAGACAAAACTCCAGACACACGTGCACCTCTGTGCATCTGGCTTTTCTGGTACCAGGGAATCGAACCCAGGATGTCAGGCTTTGCAAGCAAGTGTCTTTAACCACCGAACCCTCTCCCCAACCCTAGAATATTTTTATAAAGGTATATTGATTGAGAATAAATATAAAAGCAGTTTAAAAATGATAAAGTGCTTCACAATCATTCAGTCTAGGGAATACTGTATTATTTAATAATACGGAATTATATTATTCTTTTGTTGACTAACTCCTTGCCATTCTGAAAAAAAAATCAGCTACTTATTCAGTATTCTCCTTTGTGAATTAGGGCCATGTCTTTGAGTCACGAGTGAACAATAACGTACCACAATCTGCTCATTGTCTTTGCAATTGAGTTAACCACGTGGTGATTTACACAGGCTGTGGAGAGAATCAGAGGAGACAAGTTATTTGGGGCTTGTCATAAGTACAGATACAATTTAAATTCTCATCCCTCTCACCATTCTTCTTCATATTGTTTCTTTTCTTTTTGGTTGTTTATTTTATTTATTTGGGAGCAAAGAGAGAGAGAGAAAGAGAATGAATGGGTGTGCCAGGGCCTCTTGCTACTGCAAATGAACTTCAGAAGTATGCGCCACTTTGTGCATTTGGCTTTACATGATGGGTACTGGGGAATTGAACCTGGGTCAACCCAAACTGGCTGGCTTTGCAAACAAGCACTTTTAACCACTGAGCCATCTCCTCAGTCCTTGTTGTTCATTTGAAATGATTTTTTTCATTTTAAAAAATAAGTAATAGAAGCTGGGCGTGGTGGTGCACGCCTTTAATACCAGCAGTCAGGAGGCAGAGGCAGGAGAATTGCCATGAGTTCAAGGCCACCCTGAGACTACATAGTGAATTCCAGGTCAGCCTGAGTTAGAGTGAGACCCTACCTTGAAAAACCAAAAAAAAAAAAAAAAAGTAATAAATTTGGGAAAGTTAAAGCGTATGCAAAGTTGTAAAATAAAACACTGCTGTCTCCTCTTACCTCTTTATTTAGTTCCTGCTTACCTTAATAGACAATCAGTGGTCCTGATTTCTTGTGCATATGTTCAGACTAAATTTTCTCTATATACAAGCAGATAGAAATGGACATCAGTCCCCTTTTTACTTTCCTTTTTCCTTTGCTGCCTGGCCTGTGCAGGCGAGTGCTCAACCACTCAGCAACACTTCCAGCTCCTTTTCATTTTTAACATGATGGTAGCATCCTGCTTACAGGTTCTGTACCTTGCTTGCTTCATTTAACAATAAAGCTTGGAGACCTTTCCATAACAGAACTTTCTGTGTGTGTAGTGTGTGTGTGCATTCACGTGTGTGTGAGGAGGTACATGTGTATGTGTGCGCACATAGAGGCCAGAGGTCGACTTTGGATTTCTTCAGTCTCCACCTTATTTTTTAATTTTAAATATTTTTTATTTATTTGCAAGCAGAGAGAGGTAAAGAGAAGACAGGCAGAGAGAATGGGCACACATCAGGGCCTCCAGCCACTGCAAATGAACTCCAAACACATGAGCTACTTTGTGCATCTGGCTTTACATGGGTACTGGGAATCAAATCTGGGTCATTAGGCTTTGTGGGCAAAAGCCTTAACTGCTCAGCCATCTCCTCAGCTCAATCTCCACCATATTTATTGAGACAGGTCGCTCACTGAACCCAGAACTCACTGATTGGGCTGTTGAAGCTAGCCAGCTTGCTTGGTGGACCCCTCTACCTCCTCACTGGGCCAGGCCTAGAATTACAAGTCTGCCACCATACCCTGCGTTTACTACACGGGTACTAGTGATCCAAACTTGGGCCCTCACACTTGCACAATGTGGTGGTTTGAATGTGAATGTATGTCCCCCATAGCCTCAGGTATTTTTGATTAGGCTTCCTACTTAGTCGTCCACATGTGGAGCCCTGCTGGAGCAGGTGTGTCACTGGAGGCAGATCTTGAAAGTCCAGCCCTAAAGTATGTTCAGAGCCAGCTTGAGCTCTGGTTAATTGTGCTTGCCGTTGCTAGAAGTCCTTTCACTCTGCTATGTATGGATGCTGATAGACACTGAATTGAGCCAGCTTCTTAGACCATGAAGAAGCTTCCCTTGGAATCTGTAAGCCTGAAACAAACCCATTTCTCCCATAAGCTGCTTCTGGTCAGATGTTTGTCCCAGAGACTACAAAGTAACTGCAATACACAGCAAGCACTTTATTGACAGAGTCACTGCCCCAGTTTCAGAACTTAATATATATATATATATATATATATATATATATGTTTTTTTTTTTTTTTTTGAGGTAGGGTCTCACTCTAGTCCAAGCTGTCCTGGAATTCACTATGCAGTCTCAGGGTGGCCTTGAACTCACAGCGATCCTCCTACCTCTGCCTCCCAAGTGCTGGGATTAAATGCGTGCACCACCACGCCTGGCAAAAAATACTTTTATTTATTTGCCAGGGGAGAGAGAAAGAGAGAGAGAGAGAGAGAGAGAGAGAGAGAGAGAGAGAGAGAGAGAGAGAGAGAGAGAGAGAGAAGGCAAGCCAGGGCCTCTTGTCTTGTCACTGTAAACAAATTCCATAAGCATGTACCACTTTGTGCATCTGGCTTTACATGGGTAGTGGGGAATCAAACCCAGGTCATTAGGCTTGGCAGAAAAGCACCTTAACCATTGAGCAATCTCTCCAGCCCCACAGAACTTTAAGGCAGTGTTCACTGTGTAGACAAGGCTGGCTTTGAACTCTGGATTCTTTTGTCTCAGTCTACTGACTGCTGGGATTACAAGTGTGTACCACCATGCCTAGCTGCAGTGAGTTCCTTGTGCAGATGTGCCACCCTTCATTGAACCAGCCTCATAGAAGTGAGCTGTTAGGGAGATTCCAATCTTTTGCTTTTACAAGTGCTGTTATAAACTTAAAAATTCATTACTTCCCATCTGTAGGATAAACTTCATATGGGTGGTTTTCTAGCCTCTGACGATTTTGTTTTGTTATTTTTTGAGACTATTCCCAAGTTTTCCATATCTTTCTTCTATTAGAGAAACCAAAATTGAACACAATACTCAACATGTAATCTTCACAGCACTGAATATAACAGCATTTCATCTCTATCTTTTTTGTTCTTGCAAATCAGATTGCTATAAGCAGTTTTTTAAATGGCCTAACAACTGTTCCAAAAATAAGGTTTATTAAAAATAATGACCTAACATTAATAGAAGAACATTAAATATCTAAGCAGCATGGTTTTCAGTTATTTCGTTCTACTTAGCTTAGATTTCTTTTACCTTTAACACATGTTCTTTGTTATTGCCACTTTGATGGAAGTTAAGGTGACCTGTTTGATTAAGGTCAAAACTCCCAAATACATAACAATAAAAGCAATTATAAACAGAGAGTAAAATGGGGAATATTTTTTAACTGTCAAGAATGCATGGTGAGGGCTGGAGAGATGGCTCAGGGGTTAAGACATTTGCATGCAAAGCAGAAGGACCACCCAAGTTTGATTCTCTAGTACTCACATAAAGCTAGATGCACAAGGTGGTGCATGTGTCTGGGGTTCATTGGCAGTGGCTAGAGGCCCTGGAGTGCCCATTCTCTCTCCATCTGCCTCTCTCTCTCTCTCACTCTCTCTCTCTCTCTCTCTCTCTCTCTCTCACACACACACACACAAATAAATAAATTTTTAAAAAAAGAGTGCATGGTGAGGCTGGAGAGATGCCTCAGTTGTTAAAGGTGCTTGTTTACAAAGCCTACAAACCTGGATTCAATTCCTAGTACTCAGATAAAGCCAGATCCACAAAGTGGCACATGCATCTGGAGTTCATTTGCAGTGGCAAGAGGCCCTGGCATGCTCATACTCTTCTCTCTCTCTCTCTCTCTCTCTCTCTCTCTCTCTCTCTCTCTCATTCATAAATAATATTTAAAAAATCAATGGCTGGAGAGATGGCTAAGTGGCTAAAGGTGATTGCTTCCAAAGTCTGAAGGCCTGGGTTCGATTCCCAAATGCCACCATAAAGCCAGATGCACAAAGTGGTGCATGCATCTGGAGTTCATTTACAAGTGGCTGGAGGCCCTGGTATGTCCATTTTCTTTTTCTCTCTGCTTGCAAACAAATAAATAAAAATATTAAAGAAAAAACAAGACCTTGTGTTAAACAAGGTAGAAGGTAAGGACTGACATCTCAAAGTCATCCTCTGAGCTCCACAGATACATTGTGATACATGTATGGCCATACACACACACACATACACCATACATACACATACACAAAAGAATGTGTGGTGGCTAAATGTATTGAAAATATTCCATCTTATTATCAGATTATGGCTCAATTTTAGTTTTAGGAAATATAATTGCTATACAAATAAAGAAATTTTTTTTTGGTGAGACAGGGTCTCATGTAGTCAAGGTTGGTCTTGTGAACTCATCATGGAACAAGGATGACCTTGTACTCCTGGTCTTTCTGTCTCCACTTCTCAAGGTCTGGAATGACTGTCATGGACCACCATATATGGCATCAAATATAGAATATTTTGGGTCCAAAATTTGGTAGTTGCAACTTGTCAGCATTTAAGGTATCAGCAATTGCTTGAGAATGTAAAGCATCTGGCTTTACATGGGTATTGGGAAATTTACCCCTGGCCCATAAGCTTTGTAAGCAAACACCTTTAATTGCTAAACTGTCTCCCAGCACTCTTTCTTTCTCCCTCCCTTCCCCTCCTCCTGCCCCCTCTCTCTTTGTGTGTGTAGAGTATGGGTATGGGGTATTATGTACGGTGTGTGCACGTCTGTGTAGAGATGCATGAGCATGCAGAGGCCAGAAAATTCCAAGTGCTATTCTCAATAACTCATCCACATACTTCCTTCAGATGGGGTCTCTCTCACCCAGAGCTACTGTTTGCTGTCAGCAATACTCTGCTTCCCCCAATTCCAACCTTCCCAGGGGGTTGGGGTTATAGATGTGCACAGCCATGCCCAGCTCTTTAAGTGGGTTCTAGGCCATCCCTGTAGCCTGCTTTTGAGACAGTGTCTTGCTTTGAGGTTCAGGCTGGCCTTGGACTCACAATGCTCTTGCCTCTGCCTTCCAAGTACTGATCTTACAGGCATGTGCCAGCCACCTTGCCCTGCCTTAGTGTTGATTAATTCCCAATGATTCAAAGTGATTTAGTGGCAGGAAGAAATAACCACTAACTCTGAGACCATTTTGAAGTATTTATTGAACATACACAATACAAATAGCACTGGATTTGTTTTTGGTAAGAGGTGAAATTTCCAGAATGGAAAACCACAACCAACCCCTAGAGTTCACTTTCATTAATTGTCTTGCTGTGATGTTTTCTGTCTAAGCTATGATCCTTCCTCTCAGCAGGCCCCAATGTCCTTTTACCGGGGGTTGCTCAAGCAGTGGTAAAATAGATGTAGAAAATAAAAGTCCTCACATTTCCTCAAGGGAATAGCTGAAAAGAGGGTTAGCAGGTTGTGAAACCAACACAGAGGTCTTGGACAACACATAAAGTAGATGAATGGTTTGAGTGTGGTCTGTTTTTCATCCTGCACTTAAATTACAACCAACACATAACATAATTCATAGAAAACAACAGGACTGAGGATTAGACACCAAAGAAATGTCTGTCATCAACTAAGCAAATTGGCATATAGATGAAGAATTAGATGGAAAGCCATGATTTACCTATTTTTGAAGGCAGAAATCCTTAGATCTGCTGGCACCACACTCTCTGTCACTGTAAATTCACCCTCATAGATCCTGAAAGCTTCAACTTCAATCTCTCTAGGGCAGCAGCCAACAGCACAGGATGAAAAACAACGCTACAAGAATCACTTCTCCTTGCAAGGATGGGCTATTGCCCCATACATCAGTTTTACGACTTGAAAGTGTTACCATCTTTTTCTTTGGTGACATTAACTTGATCTTGTAATATCCAAGTATCATCTAATATGCCGGCTCCGTACCTACATGGTGGCTTATATAGTTTGTTGTACTACGCTTCCCATGTAAGTAATTTCTATCAGATTTAAAAGGTTGCATATATCATACAAGCGATTTAAGAAACAGGTGTTCATCTTTAAATTACCTGTATTAAAAATTCACTTGTCTCCCCTGCCAGTTTGCCTGCTCTAAAGTCACCCTCTTTTGTTGTTCCTTCTAAATGTTTTCTACTGTATATATATCTCAAAAGGGAAAGGAATATTTTATCACAAGCTATAATTCCCTGTGCTATCTTAACAAATCCCACAAAACTTCTCAAGAGAGATTTGATTCTTATTTTATTTCACCATGCCTATGTAACTTAGTGTGTGAATATCAGCAGAGCACAGGTGACAATACCTCTGGCTTTCTGAAAAGATCTGAAGCAAATCTAGACATTCCAAGATGAGTAATATCTGAAGGCGTGACGATTGTATTAGTCATCACATGGTGACCAATGCCTTGCTTAATCTCCAACTCCCCCCAATTGGAGTGAAGCACAGCATACTGTAGCAGGCCTGGACACAACCCAAGTCTCTGGCATAGAGTACAGTGTACCAAGGGACTTTAAAAGCTGATGTTAGAATGTTTCTGGGCTGCTGGATGCCCAAGCCTTTTTATCTCAAAATAGTACAGACATCATCCAAAGTCTCAGTAGGGCAAGTACCCAGGACTGCTCTGTGTGCTGCTGACTGCGCTTTTGAGGAGGCTTCCAGAAGCACGATCCCAAAGCAGCTCTCCCCAGAAATCAGGAGACAGAGAACCATGTTCCCTCCAGAGTTTGAAGGCCAGGTCACCTTTTGAGAGTAGCACTTCTGAGGGTTTCCATATATGCTTTTTCAAGCAGCCACCTTCAGAAGCAGTAGGGTCCTGAATGAAAACGAATGTGGGGAAACACTCATTTCCAACAAATGGACAAATACTTGATGGTGCTTTTTATTTATTTATTTTTATTTTTTTGGTTTTTCGAGGTAGGGTCTCGCTCTAATCCAGGCTGACCTGGAGTTCACTATGTAGTCTCAGGGTGGCCTTGAACTCACAGCAATTCTACCTCTGCCTCCTGAGTGCTGGGATTAAAGACGTGAGCCACCACGCCCGGCTGTTTTTATTTGTTTTTTAATACTGTGTGCATGTGAATGAGGAGGCCAGAGGACAACCTTGTGTGCCATCCTCAGGATCATTGTCCACCTCCTTTGAGACATTGTCTCTCATTGGCCTGGAGCTTGCTAATTAGGCTAGATTGGCTGACCAATGAGCCCCAGGAATCCTCCTGTCTCCACCTCCCAGCCATGGGATTATAGGTATATGTCACCACATCTGACATTTTTATGTCTGTCCTAGGTTTGTAGACAGCTTCACATTGCTGAGATGAACATCTAAACCAGTCAGTTTGTGGAAGGAAGGGATTTATTTCAAGCTTACAGATCCAGGGAAAGTTCCATCAATGGTGGAAGAAACTGTTTACTTCCATACAGCTAAGCAGAGAGGAAGACTATGGCAAGCAAAAACACCAGCAAGCACAGCAAAAAGCAGCAAACACGAATGGGCAGCAAGCAGCAGGGACCTAGGCAGAGCTCAGACTTCTCTGCATACCTTTGGCTGAACATCAGATCCACCCTCAAACACAACTTAGGCTGGACCCCAGGATCTGCCCCCACTGACACCTCCTTCATCCAGATGGTGGGAGACCCAAGATACAAGCTTTAATCAAACATCTGGGGGCCCAGGTGGTGGTGCACACCTTTAATCCTAGCAATCAGGAGGCAGAGATAGGAGGATCGCTGTGAGTTCAAGGCCAGCCTGAGACTATATAGTGAATTCCAGGTCAGCCTAGGCTAGAGTGAGACCCTACCTTGAAAAACTAAAAAAATATATAAATGAATAAAACACCTGGGGGGCTGGAGACATGGTTCAGCAGTTAAAGCACTTGTCTGCAAAGCCTAATGACCTGAGTTCTATTCCCCAGGACCCACATTTTCCAATACCCATGTAGAGCCAGATGCACAAAGTGGCATATGCATCTGGAGTTTGTTTGCATTGGCTAGAGGCTCTGGCACACCCATTCTCTCTCTCTCTCTCTCTCTCTCTCTCTCTCTCTCTCTCTCTCTCTCCTTTTAAAATTTTTAAAAAATCACCTGAGTTTATGGGGAACACACATTCAAACTATCACACCCAGGGATCCAAATCAGTCCTCATGCTTGCATGAGCATAATAAGCTGTCACCCCAATCCTTTTGGTGATGTTTCATCTGCATGTGTCTAGTCTCGTACTTAAGAGAAAGAAATTCTGGAAAGTGGTAGACCTGGGCTCAAATTCTGGCTTGGTTTCACATAGCTTTTATGCAATGTAGAACAAACTATTTTATTTCTTGAGCCTTGGAGAATTTTGTGTGTATGAAATTAAAAGTTAATTTTCCAGTTTCTGATACCTTGATGTTGTAAGGGCTATTCATTCCCAAAGTAGCTAGTATGAGTATTAGTCTCTTGGAATCTATATCTTCAGTTGTTGGTATAAATCTGTTAGTTCTGCTCTGTCTCAGAATGATGGGCAGGCCAGCTGTTTCAGCATCAGGCCAGTGGCTGGATGGTATTAGGAAATGGTACTACAATGCTGCAGAATTAATGAGGATGAGGATGTGAAAGAAGCCATAGAAGGCTTCCTGAGAACCTGAATAATGACAGGATGTTTTGCATTAAGTGGGCACTGGACCTCTCCTTGAGGCATCAGATTTTGCCTCAGGAGCATCCACAAAGTATGAGGAGGATAAATTCTACCTTGAACCCTATCTGAAAGAGGTTATTCTGGAAAGAAAAGAGAGCGAAGAATGGGAAAAGAAGTAATCTTGTAATTTAGATTTATGGATACATCTGTATTTTTAATGAAGTTTATTAAACCTGAACCACAATAAATGTCTATTGTAGTAAAAAAAAATCTGTTAGTTCTATGTGGTGATCTCTTGAATTTCTCTTTCTTGAGATCTCACTTTCTTTTGTGGTTCAGGAATCAAACCATTGCCCTGAGTATGCTAAACAAATGCTGCACTAGTGAGTTACATCCCCAGTCCCAGAAGGAAATGTTTTGTGTGTATCTATGTGTGTGACAGGTGTTCACTATGTAGCCCAAGTAGACATTGAATTCAAAATTTCTGCCCCAGCTGCCTAAATTCTGGGAATACAAGATTGTACCAATATTACTGGCTCCAACATATTATTTTTTATAACTCAAAAGTAAAAACAACCCAAAATGTACATCAAGTGCTTAGGAGATAGTGCCAGGTGTGGTGGCGCACACCTTTAATCCCAGCACTCAGGAGGCAGAGGTAGGAGGATTGCTGTGAGTTCAAGGCCACCCTGAGACTACATAGTGAATTCCAGGTTAGCCTGGACTAGAGTGAGACCT
>PVHP010044175.1:0-14197 GCA_004024765.1 Zapus hudsonius
CTTTCTGCTCCAAGATGCTGTGATCTTTGCGGTTTGCTACACTCTTATACCCAGCTGTTATTTCCAAGGCAGAGTTGGCAAGAATTGAACGTCCGCAAGGCCAAAGTAAGGTGAAGTGTTAAGAATAAATATCAGTGGGTCTGGAGAGATGGCTCAGAGGTTAAGGCACTTGCCTCGGGTGCCTAAGGCCTCGGGTTCAATTCCCCAGGACCCACATAAGCCAGACCCACAAGGTGGTGGCCCTGGTGCTCTCTCTCTCTCTCTCTCTCTCTCTCTCTCTCTCTCTCTCTCTCTCTCTCTGCTAGAAAATGAATAAATAAAATATTTTAAAGAATAAATATCAGTGTTTCAAGGGAGAAGCACAAATGACTGATACGTGTGTGAAAAGATATTTAACCTCACCAGCAAATCAAAAAAGTTAAAATTAAAGTGAGGTGCTATATATTTTTTTCATTCAAGTAGTAAAGACATAAGAGATTAATAATCCCAACCATCAGCAAGCATATCAGGAAATGGGAGTGTGATTCACCAGGCTGTTTAGGGACTATTTCACATTATCTGTCCTCTAAGTCCTGGAGCCATAAGCCCCTGCCACAGACTGTACCCCCTACCAGCTTGGAAAAGCTGTCACAGACATAAAGTGATTTTGAATCTGTTTCATCCAGAGACAGGTTAAAGCACTTTGACTCCTCTTACAACTGCACATTGGACTTTGAGGCAAAAAAAAAAAAAAAAAAGATGTTAGTCCTTTTCTCAGCCATGAACTGTAATTTGAATTTGGCAACAATTACTTAGACGTAGCAGACTCTCTCCTTGCGTCAGACACATGGATGGTGTTTCAAGGTGGAAGTTCATCTCTCTACTCTCCCTGCTCTTCTTCAAAATGAGAGAGAGAACTTGGAAGAAATCAGACCTGAAGAAAAGAGAATGGAACCCCCATGAAAGGATAAAGATGGTCTGCATTGACCATTTCTTCCCAATCTGCAGCCTGAGAAACAGAGAACAGTCCAAGTGTCTCCCCTGCAAAGGAAATTTAATCTGACCTTCAGGCTTTCTTAGGGTCAAAGCAGCTACTGGGGGAAGGGGGGGGGGGATTCAGGTTAGCTCATCACACGGAAAACTGTGCAGCAAACAAGTCCACTAGGATGCAGGAAGCTATTTGACTTCAAGTTTAAACAAGACCAGAGCTCTGAAGAGATGACGCCTGACAAGAAGGTAGGCTGCCTAGGGGAATCTCAATTCTGACAAGAAAGCCCACTTGGGGAGGGAAGGGGAGACTTCACAGCAGGCACTCCTGAGGCAAAGCTGCAAGAGTGCCAGTTTTCAGATCCCATTAAAAATAAAGTAGGAAGGGCTGGAGAGATGGCTCAGCGGTTAAGGCACTTGCCTCCAGTGCCTAAGGCCCTGGGTTCAATTCCCCAGGACCCACATAAGCCAGACCCACAAGGCGGTGGCCCTGGTGCTCTCAATCTCTCTCTCTGTCTCTCTCAATCTCTCTCTCTGACTTTCTCAAATAAAGAAAATATTTAAAAAATAAAAATAAAGTAGGAAGACAAAAATTGGGCTGGGAATATCATCTTGCTTTTCTTAAATATATTTTTTATTTATTTGGAAGCATAGAAAAGAGAGAGAGAGAAGGGATATGCCAGGTCTCCTGCCACTGCACGCATCACTCTGTGCATCTGCCTTTATGTGGGTACTGGGGACTCAAACCTGGGCCTTTGGGCTTTGCAAGCCAAGTGCATAAACCACACAGCCACCATCTTTCTATTTAGGAGGTTTTGTTAATCTCAAGATACTGAACATTCCAGTCTCTATACAAATAAAAGACAGGCTCTCACTAAAGGCAACTCAGAAGCAAGTTGGTGGAAATAAACTAGATACGGACACTGGACTGAGTGGTCACCTATTACACACACACATGTACTGACACAGAGCCAGCCATGGCCAACTGCCATACAAGCAATCAAAGCCTCAGCCTCCTGTATGTGACAACATGTTCTCCAGGAATCCATAGACGCCATCTCCTTTCTACCCCTGACATTCCCAGGATGTTCCCAGAGTCAGCGACTGTCCCCGTTTTCTTTCTTTTTTAAAACATCTTTATTGTCAATAATTGTATGAGCAAATCTTATGATGGTACCCTCATTTCCCTCCGCCCTGTCCCCAACCCACTGGGAACCCTCCTCAGTGGGCACACTGGATCAGTCCATGGGGTAGGGCGTTATGAATTGCACCAGAGAGAGCCTGTTTCTTTTCCTCCTTTGTGTGTTGTTGCTGAGGGGGGCCATGTCTCTGGATATTCTCCCCCACCATGGCTCCTACATTCTTTCCGCCCCCTCTTCTGCTCAGTTCCCTGCGTCATGGTGGGTGAGTTTTAAGTCTACTTTATTGTTGAGATCTTAAGTGTCTCTGTCTTCTGCTTTGGATAAGGGCTAAAAATAAAACAAAAAGATTTTCAAAAATTGGGGGGGCTGGAGAGATGGCTCAGTGATTAAAGGCACTTGATTGAAAAGCCTGATGGCTGGGTTCATTTCCCAGTACCCATATAAAGCTTGATGCACGAGACTGGAGATCATTTGCAGTGGCAGGAGAACCTGGTGCACCCATTTTTTTCTCTCTCATAAATAAATATTTTTTAAAAAAAGGAATAGGATCCCAAAACCCTAACTGATTTGCCAAAGGTCACAGAGTCCTAAGTCAGGGCCTACAGGCTAAACCTGCAAACAAGATACGAAGAAAACTACCCATGAGTCTCTGGGATGGGCCACATTGCTTTCGGGAAAGTTCTATCTGAACATTTCTACCGTTCTGGCTGGCTGTGTTCTTTCTCCAAACCGCATTGCGATAGAGTTGTCGCTTTGGTTCCAAGAATGTTCTTTGATGGGAAAGAATTCAACAAACCTCTTCCTCCATCTAAACTGGTTTGCCCAGACTCCCAGCTCAACAGGCGGGAGGAAGTGGAGAGTGAGGACCCAGGGGCTGCCAACAAAGCCAACCTCCAGCAAAGTCCACTCAGCTTCTCCAGCTGCCCCAACATGGGTGTCAAATTTATGTCCACTCGGGGCAGAAGTGGAAGCCAGGCTCTCAGTGTCAACACCAACCGACCAGTGAAATCCCAGGGACATTTTCTCAGTGACCCCTAAAGTTGATTGCTCATTCAGCCCTGAAAGGCCCGTTCAGAATCCAACCCCAGTTCTTGGCCCCAGTTGTTCTGACTTCATCCCGGTCAGGGAAGTCTCCATGTTCCCTCTGACTCCTGGCCTACTCTGCACCTCTCTCCAAAAATGTTCTATGTCTCCTTCCTCTGTACCATTCCTCCCTCAGCCCACGCATCCCCCATACAGCACCTCCTCCAGGAAGTCCTATGGCCTCTTAGGTTTTAGCTTCTGTTCTCTCCCATCATGGAGCCCAAGATGACACTCCATTAATTGCTTATTAAATCACCTGCCTTCACTGTTTGGATCATAAAACCCATGAGGTCATGGATCTGGGGGTGACTTGGTATCTCTAGTCCCTAGCAGAACGACCAGCTGTGAGTAAATGACAAAATGAAAATCTGAAATCAGCCAATACGGATAGACATGCCATGAGACACTGAAGACAGAAAGATCAGGAAGTTCTGCTGTCTACCTTCATATTGATTATAATCGGATCATCCCCAATGATTTTTATGGTGTGTGTGTGTGTGTGTGTGTGTGTGTGTGTGTGTGTGTGTGTAAGTACAGTTACGTGGGCTAACATCTGAGAAGGAAACTCGAAGCTGCTTCTGGGAGAGCAAGGGTATCCTTTCTGCTCTCAGCAATGTTTCTGAAATGTTTGGACTCAGGTAGCCTTTTGTTGCGGTCAGCATTCTAGTTGCTGCGCAGATAGAACCTAAGCAAAGGCGGCTTGTGGAGGAATGGGTTTATTAGGCTTACAGACTCGAGGGGAGACTCCATCCTGGCAGGGAAAACGATGGCATGAGCAGAGGGCTGGACATCACCTCCGCCACAGCACTGCAAACAGCGGCAGGAAGGTGTGCCAAACACTGGCAAGGGGAAGCTGGCTTATAACCCCCATAAGCCCACCCCCAACAGCACAACTCTAATGAGGTTCTAATTCCCGAATTGCCATCAGCTGAGGATCGATCTATCAGAACACATTCATTTGTTTGTGGGGGACACCTGGATCAAACCATGACACCTTTCAACTGCTCCTTTGTGAGAACAAATAAATACATGAAAATACTTTGGGCGGTAAAATAAATAAATAAATAAAAGCAGGCCTGCTGATTCAAGGCAACCAATCTTGATGAGACCCCCAAAGCCACTCTGAATAGGGACAAAAGCTGAGTGAGATGTGAGAGAGGTTTTCCCTCCTTTCCATCTTTGCTTCCAAAGATCTGTAAGGGACATGTAGCTTTCACCTGGTTCTCAAAGTTGGTCTGGCTGAGTGGAGGAAGGGTGGCCCCTCAGCAGCATCACCAGAGAACTTGCTGGAAATGCAAATATTCTGGCCCAGCCCTGGACACATGGAACCTGAATGTCTGGGGTGGGGCCCTGCCACCTGTGTTTTCTCAAGGCTGAGAACGTCTGTCAGGCTCTAATCTCTGCAGCGCTTCTCACGAGCTGAGTTATCCTGTTTATTGATTGAAATAGCTCGTTCAGTTCTTCACTGAGAGGATTCCAACTGCGTTGCTTAGAGCGCTCTGCAACTGACAGAAGTTCAGTAAGTATCTGTTGCATCGACAACTGTTCCTAAATTTGCTTCTTTTCCCTGGAGCTGGCCCTGAGCAATCCCAGAAGGAGTTAAACCTCCCTCCTTGTGAGTCATCCGGACACCGGTTATCTCAGTGAATGACAGGTCTCCAAGGACCAGAGAGGCACCAGAGCTCCACCCATTTTTTAATCCTCTTTGCCTATAGACCGGAATAAGAATGCTCGCTCCGAATGGCTCTGAGCTCACCTTTCTGAATTTCAGGTGCCTGGTGTGAATTCATAGTGGAGACATCTCAGGCCCACGAGTGGGTTCAAAACCCCTAAGGACTCTCCACACGGGTGAATCAGTTCTCGCCACCCCTCTGTGGTCCTCTTTGAAAGCACTCTAGTGACCAGGAGTCCTGCCCAGGGAGGTAGAAACCAGCTGTCATGAGGACACACAGAAGCCCACTTCCAGGCTTCCCCACAGCACGGTTTGACAGTCCCTTCCTCTTAGGTTGTAAGAGCAGGTCTTGGAGAAGAGGTGAGGGAAACAGGCATTCCTAAAAGAAAGATAAGATACACCATTTGCTCCACCCCACACCCACTTTACCCTGCGTGATCCCCACCAAGCACCTAAAAAGTACACATCAGGATGCCAGTTTTCCTCCCAGGAGGGAGCCAAGGTTCAGAGAATAATTCTTCAGAGGTCAAACAGTGACCCTTGATCTTTAACCTAGCTTTGACCCCAAAGCCCTTCTTAACCTTTGGCCCTCCCCTCAATGGGCCAACTGCAGCATTCATACAAACATCCGGTGACAAGGAAAGAGAAAGTGTGTTTTCAGGAGGAAGCGAGCCATTAAACCTGGCAGTTGAAAGATCCCTGTGGATTCACGGCTCCTAGCTCCTCCGCCTGTCCACCTGCCCAGTGTGCACCCTGCCTCTCGTGGATCTGCTCCGGGCCTGGTTAATATTAACCCAGGCTGCCTGGCCAGCGCCTCTGCGGAGGGCAGGATGCCAGTCACTGCCAACGTGGCAGCCACATGTCTCCGCTGGGCTCTGATGGCAGCAGCCAGAGGAGGCCACCTTGTCCTCCTGTGCTAACTAACCATGGGGCTCCTTCGTTCTGCAAGGACGGGAATGCAACCGTTTGCAGAGAAGTTCCAAGCAGCTTAGGAAGAGCTGTCCTAATAGGCTCCCTCCACCTTTCACGTGTCCACTTTTCCCCAGCAGAGGAGGTGAGCTCCACCCCAATCCCTGCAGACCCTGCAGCAAGCCCCCCCCCAACCCTGCTGCCATCAGGGACCAGGAATCCATCCCTCCGCCTCTGTTCACTCTCCCCCTCCCCTCTCCCCACCCCCACCCGCCATCTGAAGTCCCACCTGGCGCATGTGCCAAGATCCTGGGTGGAGATGGGAAGCTCTACTAAGCTACCATCTCTTCCTGCCCACTGTGTTCCTCCTCACAGCTGGGATCATACAAACCAGCATTTACCTTGCTTGACATGCACAAGCAGAAAGAGTGGGACCGACTCCCCACTCGTGGTAATTGACCTCAGCCTCAACGGAGGTTGGCTCTTGGAATATGTTTAGAAAGACACACAGCCACTGAGACAGGTTTGGGAATGCACACTGGGACAGTCATCCTCTCCGCTCAGAGTCCCCCAGGAGTGACGTTCAAAGAAACCACCCCTGAGCTCATGGGGCCTGAGGAAGAGACAGCATTAGGAAGAGAGGACCCACATGGGCAGAAGGGAGGGCTGAAGGCACCTGCTTCTGTCCATCAAGCCTCAGCCACAGCCAAGATTAAGCTCCTGCCTGGGTGACACATGCCAGCCGGGATGCCCCGTGCTGTGGGCACTGGCTCCCCACCCTCTGATTCACACCATCACTAAGCAGACAACTTGGGCAGGAAGGAAATACACCCAGGGTAAAAACTCGGGGAGGAGGGGGGTAAAAGTACAAACTCAGAGCACACAGACAGATGGGAAAATAAGCGACATGACAGCCCAGGCCACCAGAGGCTGTCGACCTTGACCCCTGGCAGAGGAAGAGCTGAAGCAGGGTGCCTGAGCTCTGATGGGCCACACTGGCTTCTTTGGGAGCCATCATTTCCCACTGTGGTTCACAGCCTGTTGATACTCCACAGCCAACCGGCTGGCTGGGAGACGGCGCCCTTCGTCAGCCTGGGCCCTGAGCAGATAGGAGCGTGCAGGTGATATCAGCCAGGAGTCTGAGTTAGCTGTGCTGGGGGCCCAGGTCCTGTGGCTGTGGCACATGACCCTGGTTGCGACAGTGGGTTAAAGTTCAGAAGCAGCCTGGTGAGAACATCCTGGGCTCAGCTGCACCTCAGCAGATCACCCCATTGGGAGAGAAAATATTTAACAATGCCTCCGAGCTGTCCTTCTGGTAGCTTGGCTCACAAAGGCCCCTAACCAGTCTTTCCGGTGCTGATCCCCAATTACAACTGGATTAACGGAATCTTAATATTTTTTCCAAAATAAACAATTAACCCCCTTGCTTTATTTTCCAACATGCTGCTTCAAAATCTAGCTTATTTTTAGTAAAATAAACCACTGGTCATCCAGGGTTTCCAAAGGTAAGTTTGAGGAGGTTATGAGGTTTTTCTCCTTTTATTTTTTATTTTCATTTTCATAAATTATATCTTTAGTATCCAAATTTAGATACACTGAATGAGCAAATAATGTGACGATGTCCCCAATTCCCCAATTTTCCTCTTCCCTGTCTCCAATCAGCTGAGTATCCTCCTCTGTGGGCAGTCTGGATCAGTCCATGGGGTAGGGGGTTATGGAGAGCCTAGGAGTCAACCCAGTTCCACCCCCGCCCTTTGCATGTTGTTACTGAGGTGGGCAATGTCTCTGGATATTCTCCCCCACCATGGCTCTTACAATCTTTCCGCCCCCTCTTCCGCTCAGTTCCCTGAGTCATGGTGGGTGAGTATTAAGGCTGCTTTATTGTTGAGGTCTTAGGGGCCTCTGAACTTCTGCTTTAGGTTTTTCTCCCTTTAGATTGCTCATTGAATCAGGGTTTGGGGATCCACCAAGCAGACCCAAGAAATGTTGAGTTAGTGAAGCACCCTGAGCTCCTGCACTGCCACGAGGAAATGGGTGGAGAGTTAGTTCCTTCTAGGGAATCTGAGCCTCATCCTCCAGTCCAAACGTTCACCTGGACCCTGAATCTTAAACTAAGGATCCCATAGCAGGGCCATCAAAATACTCAGAGAGGGCTGGAGAGATGGCTCGGTGGGTAAGGTACTTGACTGCAAAGCCTAAGGACCTGGGTTCAATTCCCCAGTGCCCACCTGAGGCCAGATGCACAAAGTGGCACACAAAGTCTGGAGTTCGTTCATTTTCAGTAGCTAGAAGCCCTAATGTGCCCATTCTTTCTCTCTCTCTTTCTCGCTTTCTCTGTGTGTTTGTGTGTCTGCCTCTGTCTCTCTTTCATAAATAAATAAAATAAAATAAATTTTAAAAAATACTCAGAGAGAAGCCGGGCATGGGGGTGCATGCCTCAAATCTCAGCACTCAGGAGGCAGAGGTAAGAAAGAGGATCGCTTTGAGTTCGAGCCCAGCTTGAGACTACATAGTGAACTCCAGGTCTGCCTGGGCTAGAAAACAAGACAAATCAGAGAAGGAATCATTGCTAGGTTCAGCTGACTTGAAGGACCCCAAACTGGAAGCCATGTCTAGTGAGAGCTAGCAGCAGGGTAAGTAGAAAAGACAGAGCAGAACTCAGCAAAGGAAACAGAAAGCCTTTCGTTGCTTGGATGGTCACGCTTTGGGTGGAACACGACAAGTAGCTTAGATTCCTGACAGGACTGTGGAAAGAATGGGGCAATCACTGTGGGCTGTGGGTTTGGAAAGGGATCGTGGGACAAAGGACGTGAGCAGGATTTGAATGGGGACGGAAATAGCTGGGGTTCCACAGGTCTTCACATACCCTCTCCACCTTGTCTCCTTCCACACAGTCCCCTGGGCAATGTCACTGCTTCAACTGCTACCTCCATAGGCTGACTCACCAGGCCTTATCTCTTCCCTGTCTCTTTCCAAATCCAGGATCCTGTGCTCTGCACAGTACGTCCCCACTGTCCCAGCTAACTCAAAGTCACCATCTTCTCTCTTCCTCTGTCCTGTGCCTTCCTGCGTGGGTTCTTCTCTTGTCTCTCACCCATGTGAACCTTCTAAAAGGTAATGCCCAAATCAGCTTACTCAGGCCTGTTAATTGCACCTTCTAATCAGCTCCCAAGCCAGCCCCTCCTCCCCATGACAGCACCCACTCCATCTTAGTCTCTGGTCCTTCCTCCTCCTTGTGCCATCTACCTGGTCTCCAACACTCCAGCTGTGGTACCCTCGGAATTTTCACAGCAGGTGGGGCTTGCTGAAAGAGTCTTAAAGAACAGGTCTTTGCTTCCTGTGGACACCAAACACCCTCCAAAACAGGGCTACTAAACTTCAGTGTATGCCACATTTTAAAGGAATGATTTTTGAAAGCTCAGTGTGTTCTTACTTAGCAAGACTAGTTAGGAAAAGGCAGTCAGCAGATGGTGCATGTTGCTAACAACACCCATTGGTAGGCCACACAGGAACTAACCCCCCCCCAGTTGATTTTGGGTTGCTAGTCCATACTTCCTGCCCATGCTCCATGTATAAGAGACTTTCAAAGTAAATCCCAAGGGACTTCCCACCTTCAGCTTAGCACATTCCACTTGGGTTTAAACCATTTGAGGGGAACTGTACTGGTTTCACCCAGGTGTCCCCCATAAATGTAATGTGCTCTGAATGCTTGATCGCTAGCTGATGGCACTTTAGAATTGGAACTTTGTTGGAGCTGTGTTGTTGGGGGTGGGCTTATGGGGGTTATAAGCCAGCTTCCCCTTACCAGTTTTTGGCACATCTTCCTGCCGCTGTTTGCAGTGCTGTGGTGGAGGTGATGTCCACCCCTCTGCTCATGGCATCATTTTCCCTGCCATCATGGAGCTCCCCTCGAGTCCAAAAACCAAATAAGCCCATTCTTCCACAAGCTGCTTTGGTCAGGTTCTTTGTTGCAGCAACAAGAAAATGGACTACAATGATTTTGATACCAGAGAGTGGGATCCTTTGTAGCTGTTAGAACCCTTGTTCCGTGGCTTTGGCCTTTTGGAACTGATTTGCAGGAGGAATGTGAAGCCTTAGCCTAAGAGATACCTTGCAAAGCTGTAAATACAGCTTCATGGAATATTCTAGTCAGAGTTGGAAGACCTGACTACAGTGAGAACTATGGACTGTGAGGTTTGGCTTATGAAGGTGAGAAAGAACTTTGTTGGGACTGTGACAGAATGAGTTTGTGTGAGAGGCTTGCTGCGTTCTGCCTGCCTGTGTCCTGAGAACTTGTGCAGGATTGCTTTGCTCAGAAATGGACTGGTGTGAGCAGATGGAGACAGCACAGAAAGAAATGAAATCTTTGGGCTGAACCTGCTGCCCATTCAACTTCAACTGTTTGAGAGATGACAACCATTGAGATTGGCCAGCTGATCTGCATCAGGACAGCAGGAAGAAAGGACTCTTTGAAGTAAGGGGCCTGAATGTTGAAGGAGGTTTCCTGCTATTCAAAGTTAGCTTTATTCTCCCCTAGATTAACAAATTGGTAGTCCATCTGGCACTACAGAGTATAACAAGTGCAGAAAGAGAGGGTCACTGACTTTGCAACATGGTTTTGTTTTTTGGAAATGGCCATGGGCAGTGTAAAGTAGGTGTGTTGGATTGCCTGCATAGAAGCCCAATGGAGCCATGAGGATGAACTGTGGGTTGCAGTGAAGACCCAGTGAAGTGTTAGGACTATGGAAAGGCTGCCAAGGAGAGTTTCCAGCATTGGATGAAGTTTTCCCAGACTGTAAGTAGCCTAGCTGGAGGCGTGGAATTGGACCTCTGAAGATCAGTCAGTGGTTATTATTTGACTTGGAGTTAGAGTTTAATCTTTGTCCTGTTTGCTTTAAATCTTGTATTGGGTCCATTTTTCTTCTCTGTGCCCAATGCCATATTTTGCAGTATGAATGATCTGTGCCATTATGGATTTTGTTTGTTGTTGTTGCTGTTTTTGTTTGTTTTGTTTTGGGTTTATCTTTGTTCTGGTGGGGATTTGTTTGTTTTTGGTATTGTGGCTCATTTGAAAGACCTTGGATTATGGAATGTTTGAATATCATTTGGATGGATAAAAAAAACTGTGGGGACTTTTGGAGTTGAGCTAAGTGCATTGCATTTTACATCATGCATGGTTATCATTTTAGGGGGGTCAAGGGTGGATTGTGGTGATTTGATTCAGGTGTCCCCCATAAACTTAATGTGTTCTGGATGCTTGATCCTCAGCTGGTGGCAGTTTTGGAATTGGAACCTCATTGGAGCTGTGTTGCTGGGGGTGGGCTTATGGGGGTTATAGCCAGCTTCCCCTTGCCAGTGTTTGGCACACCTTCCTGCCGCTGTTTGCAGTGCTGTGGAGGAGGTGATGTCCACCCTCTGTTCATGCCATCGTTTTCCCTGCCAGGATGGAGCTTCCCTTTCAAGTCTGTAAGCCAAAATGAACCCATTCCTTCACAAGCCGCTTTTGGTCAGGTTCTTTGTCTGAGCAACAACGAAGTTGACTACAACAGTACTGAATGTCTGAATGTGATGTGGTCTCTTCTGAAGCTGTGATTCTCCATGTGGAGCAATTCTGTTCCCCAAAGGACATTTGTCAATGTCTGGAGACAGTTTTATGCAAATATACTTAGAGGAAGAAGAGTTGCTAACACTGGTACTTGGAGAGCAGAGGCCAGGAAGGCTGTCAGCATCCTGCAATGTACAAAGCAGGACCCACCACACCTAGCTCCAAAATGTCCTTCCTTCTGAGGCTGAACACCCTGAGCTCAGCCCTTAATCCACCTGCTCCCCAAAAGGAAAGGAAGAGAAGCAGCCATTACTTCCGGTCCCATCCTTTTCTGCAGAAATTATCATGTGAACATGACTGTCAACTTCTGGAACCTTTCCCCAAGCTCCTTAAAGGTTGCTTTCTTCCCCACTTGCCACTGTGACACCCCACAGCCCAGTGACTCATATGCAAAGAAAACTGTCCCCTGAGTCTGATCCAGGCCATGAGGGAATATTCTAAGGCACCTGAGAATGATGTCTACCCACAGAGACTCACAGACTGATAGCACCTCCATTGGTACATGTAACCTACAAAGACTACCATGTGCCAAGAATCACAGAGAACACGAATTTTCAGAAATGACTGGGTTTCACTTCAGCTTCCCCAGTGAAAATAGCTAGGTGATGGGGCTGGGAGACGGCTCAGTGGGTAAAGTACTTGTCTAACAAGCACGCAGAGCTAATCTGGCTGTTAATGATACACGCCTGGACTCTGGGGCTCGCTGGCTACTCTAGCTAGTGTGGTGGAATCCGGGTTCAGTGAAAGACTCTGTCTCAGAGAATAAGACTGAGGGCTGGAGAAATTACTCAGTGATTAAGGTGTTTGCCTGCAGAGCCTAACAACCCAAGTTTGATTCCCCAGTACCCACATAAAGCCAGGTGCACAAAGTGGTTCATGCATCTGGAATCTACTGGCAGCAGCTGAAGGACCTGGTGCACCCATTCTGTCTGTCTCTCTTATCTCTCTCTCTCTCTCTGATTGCAAATGAATAAAAATATTTGAAAAAATTAAAAAGGAGGAAGGCTGAGAGTGAGTGAGAAACTGATATTGACCTCCATATGCACATGTACCCACACAATCTACACATATATACACACACACATATATGAAATACACACACATAGACACACACACACAGACACACACGCTGGGTGAAGAGCAGAAGGTGTAGCTCAGGTGATAGAGTTCTTACCTAACACACCCAAGGCAGCCCTGGGTACACACACACACACACACACACACACACACACACACACCACAGGATGAGCCCAGAGAGATACCAACTACCACTCTTCAACCACCAAACACAGACAGTTGCTCCTGGGAATCGCACTGTCATTGTGGAGCCTGATACAGCGTTAGATAAGGAAAGCATCCTCGGACAGTCTGAGAAGATGGAGATGCAGAGGCTACGTGGCAGTTGTCACTACCATGATTGGTGCTGGAACAGGAACTTGCCTGCTGGTTTATTTGGACTCAGGCTGGCCTGGAACTCACTCTAGAGCCGGGGTTCGTCATGATACTTGAAACCCTCCTGCCTCGGCCTCCCACATGTTAAGATTGAAGATATTTGCCAAAACGAAGCTAACGTAGCTCACAGGTCTGGCAGCTGTAGATCCAAACAGCATGATACTGGCCGTGAGGCATGTGAGTCCACACTTCATGAGGATGATATTACAAAAGAGGGAAGACCTGTGACAGAGAGAGATCACGTGGTAAGACACGAAGCCAGAGAGGGGCGTCTGGTTTGCTCATTTTTAAAAAATGTTTTATTTATTTGTTTTTAAGCAGAAAGATGAGAGAGAAAGAGAGAGAGAGAGAGAGAGAGAGAGAGAGAGAGCACCAGGGCCACCACCTTGTGGGTCTGGCTTATGTGGGTCCTGGGGAATTGAACCTGGGGCCTTAGGCACTGGAGGCAAGTGCCTTAACCGCTGAGCCATCTCTCCAGCCCATGGTTTGCTCATTTTATAACCTTCTCATAAGAAATAATTCACAGATGTGAGGGCGATCTATTTATGACACATGCCACCCCATTGATCACCAGGGTTGATTCAGCAGCTGTGGCCATCTAGGCAGGTGTCCCCCTCTTCCCTCATGGCTCCATGGGTGTCCCTCTCAAAGCTGCACACCAGTTCAAAGAATAAAGGAATAGAGGAGGCCCAGTCTTTGGTCAAGGGTATACTAGTAGCTGGGCTCCCCTACTAGAACCTCCAAACAAGCTCTTGACAAATAACTCAGGGGTTCTAGGGGAGTTAACTTAATTCTTCCAGAGAGCTTGCACCAATGATTTGAGGGCCTCTCATTAGGCCCCACCTCTTAAAGGTCCCGTTGCCTCTTAACATTGTGACTCTGATGGTCAAGTGTCCAGCACACGAGGCCTTGGGGAACACCAGCCACAGGTACACTGTGGTCTTCTCTGTCTTCAATGCACCCTTGTTTGGCAAAGAAGATCATTTTTAGGAGCCTGATCTTCCTGTAGCTCACCCTCACAGGGCCAGTCAAACCAGTGAACTTCAGCACCCTGTCTGGTTTCCCTAATGTCCTCTCAAAATGCTGGCCTCCCTTCGTTCTCTCTGTAGCAAGGTGGTGACAAGCTGGGTCCAGGCAGATGAAAAGCAGGCATGGGATTTGAGGGCCACGAGGTCAGGTCCCCATCCCCAGGGAACATGTGATGATGCGGGCGGTTATCCAGGTGGTGCTGATGAAAGCGTGTTTGTTACTTCACCCTGGCCTTGGTCGTGCGGGCAACGGACTGGCAAGGACACTGTTTGAGAACAGTGGCTCTTCAAAGTGGTCCTGAAGTCGCCACCCATTGCAGCACCAGGTT
The DNA here is from genome assembly GCA_004024765.1 of Zapus hudsonius. Classification (NCBI taxonomy): domain Eukaryota; kingdom Metazoa; phylum Chordata; class Mammalia; order Rodentia; family Dipodidae; genus Zapus; species Zapus hudsonius. The sequence goes on from PVHP010044175.1 coordinate 14,187, forward strand.
ATGGAGTGGCA
>PVHP010044176.1:0-14090 GCA_004024765.1 Zapus hudsonius
CCTTCCTTCCTTCCTTCCTTCCTTCCTTCCTTCCTTCCTTCCTTCCTTCCTTCCTTCCTTCCTTCCTTTCCTCCTCCATTATCCCTCTCTCTCTCTGGCTAAGTCTTGTGATATAGCCCACGCTGGTCATGAACTCCCTGGGATCCTCCTGCCTCTACTTCCCAAGTGCCAGGATTACAGATGTGTAACAGAACTCCTGTCTGTGCTGTATTTGAATAATGCCTGTTAAGCAATTACTTTATATGTGTTGGCGGAGAATCTTGAAAATGCTTCCCTGACTTTCAGAGGATCTTTAACACCAATTGAAAAGTTCACTATAATGTCCGTGAAGCCAGAGCTGGTGGGAAAAGGTGAACTCAGCAATGGTGTATTGGGCATCTACTGTCTTTCATGGTATTATTAGCTGCTCTTGAGCCTGTAAAACACCAGTAATAAAAGCAACAATAATGAGACACAAAGATCCCTGCCTAGGGATCCAGGACAAAGTGTCTGTGTTTACAGAAGGAAACAGTGAGAGCGCTAAGTTATAAGTAAACATAGTACATGCATAACAGTGATATTCTACAGAAGACAAAAGGACGAACCAGGGCAGGCGCAGGGTGGGAAGGGCTGGGGTGATGAGTGAGTTACAATTTCAATTAGGTGGTCAGAGTAAGTAGCCTTTGTAAAAAAGGTGATCTTCCAGCAAAGGCTCGAAAGAGGTAAGGAAATTAGCAATGTCTATGGCAGAATGGAGTGTTCCAGTGAGCAGGGCTCTGTAAAGAGCATTTCTGGAGTGTTCCAGAAAAGGCTGGAAGATCAAAGTGGCTGGAGAGGGTACAAGAAAGTCAAAAATAAAGGAGGTTGGAAAAGTGAACAAGGCGGAGAGACCGTAGGGCCTTCTAAATTAGAAACAAAATACAAAGTAATTTTCACCACTAAGTGAACGCTATTGTCTACTTTTAATAGTGGGTATTTATAATTTCAGTATTTCAAGTCGACAGTTCTCAGAATTACTAGGAAAGATTTTTGCATCATGTAAGGATCGCTGATCTTCAAAACAGATGTGCTCAGAAGTTGAAGTCTATGATGAAGACGGTCGAAAATGAACATTGATCTGAAATAAAAAGTGTGGAAAGTCATTTAAATGCTTTTAACATTTCTTATGTAATTAAACAAGTGCTAATGGCTAACTTCAGGTCAGTGTTGTCAAAAGCAAATGGTGTCTTTTCCTAAAGACTGTTATTAAGTGTTATTTAGCTTACACACCTTACACATATGTTTCACAGTGGCTAAATTAAAGATTTTAGGTTTTAGAGCAACTTCTTATTATATTTCCTGATCTCTCCTCAAACATGAAGGAAGATACAGAAAAAGGTTAAGTCAAAGTAAATGCTAAGGAAACAAAACAAAACAGAAAAACAGAAGCCACAATTCCAGACCAAAATAAGACCAAAGGTATCAACTGTCACAGAAAAGTACATAAAACATACAGCCTCTTCAGAACCACAAATATTTGAACCTTCAGCAATACGACAGTCTGAATTTATGTAAATAGGCCATCTTAAAACTAGGAAGGTAACGAGAACCCAAAGTATAGGATTGATTGACAGGACCTCAGATGGGTGGGGAGCATAAAAAAGATAAAGAGGTAAAAATTGCACAGAGAGGGACCCCTCTCTTCTCAACACTAGACCAGAGCAGTAGTGAGACACCATTTGAAAAAGACCCCTGCACTTAGCTTCTAGCCCAGGCCCTCTGTGAACCACACAGTTAGGAAACCTAGAGCAGGTGTCAGAGAGCTATGTGGTGAAACTTAGCCAGCAGATGCTGTCAGACTGCAGGGAAGAGACAGACTCAGGACTCTGTGGTATTCGTTGAGGGGTGATGGTTGGCTGGAGCCACCCTTTGCAGGTGACCACAGACACCTGTGTCAATCAGCACTGAGCCCAAAGAGGAAGGGCTGTCCAGGAGCGTGGCCAACATGGTCGCTCATCCCAGGAAGGACCTCCCACTGACGAGAACAGCCTCTGTCCTCACCCTTGAGTGACCAGCACTCTGTTGACTGAGCCACCTTCCCCACCTGCTAAGATTTATTTTTGAATGCACGTTTTCAAAACTATCTCCAAATTGCGATACATAAGAGCACATGTGAAATATAATTATCTCTCTTTCTACAAATGTAGGAAAATGTTAGTTGGTGAATCTAATTGAAGGATATCTTGGAGTATTAATTTCATCTTATTATAGATTTGGAATTTTTTCCAAATGGAAAAGTTTTAGGAAAGTAATAATATGGTATTTTTTATTTTGCCTAAGAGACTATACTTTCCATTTCCAATGTAACATTTACAAAACCATTTATATATTGAACCCAGAGGAAACCTTAATAAATGTCAAAACTGAGTTGAAGCCAATATGATTACCTTACCATAGGAAACAAACAATATTTAACAACCACAGATGTTTAACAAAAATCTAATCTCGGGGTGGGGGTTAGGGTTAAAGGTTGAACAAGAACTTTGATTATTATTTAGAAAGTTGCAATTATGCCAATGGTATTACAACATACCAATGCTGGACAAACCGATATTCAGAGTCACACTTTCTTTTCTTTTTATATTTTATTTATTTATTTATTTTTTTGAGGTAGGGTCTCGCTGTAGTCCAGGCTGACTTGGAATTCACTCTGTAGTCTCAGGGTGGCCTTGAACTCATAGTGATCCTCCTACCTCTGCCTCCCGAGTGCTGGGATTAAAGGCGTGCGCCACCACTCCCGGCATCACTTTTTTACATTTTATTGTCTTTCCCCCAACTTCACACACACACACATACACACACACACACACACACACACACACACACACACACACACACATAATGCATTTTTATTCTATTCACCACCATTACCCGTTCCCATCCCCTTCCAACCCCCTCTGTACCTGTTTTTCCCAACTAGTCCCCTGCTTCATTTCCTTTCCTTTCCTTTCCTTTCATTATTTTATTTTATTTTTTATTTTTTGTGACCCACTGAGTTAAATTGGGTTTGCTTGCATGAGCATGGGAAGGGGCTACATGACGGAGTGTGGACAAAACCACTGAAGAACACAGGTCCCCTTCCCCAGCAACCATTAATGGCCATTAGCATCTCTGGGGGGAGGGGAGCCTCTATCCACGTTTGAATGTTAATGGAATTTATCTTTTGCAGAAAACCACACTCGCTGCGAGTTCAGGAGTGTGACAGCACTCTAAAGTGTTCAGACTCGCATGCTAATATATTACTGTCGTCTAAGAAAGAATAAATAATGAACTCATCAAAATTCCCAAGAAAAATCACAAAACTGGTCCCATTTTGTTACTTTGCCCTGGTCATTTCATTCCCATTCTGCAAGAAATGTCTGGTGCAATACACGATGTGAAAGTAGACATTATAGTCTCTATGTTTTTGCTATCATGAGTCATGGACAGCAACGCTTATTAAAAATGAATTATAAATACAAAATGCCAGAGCGTCTGTGAAGCTTAGGGTTCATGATATGCAAATAAGATGATTTCCAGGTGATAAACGTGGTCCTGCTGAAAATTAGTTTCTGGAATATTTATTAGCATTTCATGATAATAAAAAAATGCAAATAATTTAGGTGTTTCACAATGCAATATTTACACTTTTCTCTGAAAGCTGTCTCCTTCTGTTTCAGATGTTGATACAATTTCTTATTCAAGGTAGGCTTGAAGTCCCTCCCCCCCCACGTAAATATTTTCTTTTCTTTGTGGCTTTTCAAGACAGGGTCTCACTCTAGTCCAGGCTGACCTGGAATTCACTATGTAGTCTCAGGGTGGCCTTGAACTCATGGTGATCCTCCTACCTCTGCCTCCCAGTGCTCGGATTAAAGGCATGTGCCACCACGCCAGGCTAAACATTTTATTTTCTAGAGAAGACATAGATGAATGGTGTGGTGGGGAGATGTGCCTATTTAAATGAGTTAAACTATGATTATTAAAGTTAGAAATTGAATATGATTTGCTAATCACAGGCATGAATTCCTCTGTGTGAGCTAAGCCACTTGGTGATGCGGGATGTCGGCCATAAGAAGTGGGGTAGGTTACACTACACTTACCCTGAGCTGATCTGGGCTCGGCTTAATACAAAATCTCAGCAAATCCATTAAATATTAACTTTGAGTTCTTAGCTCTTTTAGATAAAGAAGAGCATTGTATTATGAATGTAGAAGCTGTAGTCATAAATATTGGTTAGAAAGTTTACACACAAGCAGCAGAGTTTTTGAGAAGGTTTATTAGTTGTTCTTGCAGAAAATAAGAAGGAACGGATGCTTCAGGACAAATCATCCTGGGTGGCTTGCCCTCAGCTGAACCAAGAGAAAATTGTCTTTAAGTTCAGCATTGAAAGAAAAAAAAATCACAAAAATATAAAAGAGAAGGGGAGGGGGTGGGCACACCAGGGCCTCCAGTCGCTGCAAATGAACTTCAGACACATGCACCACTTTGTGCATCGGGCTTTATGTGGGGCCTGGGGAATTGAACCTGGTTCATCATGCTTTGCAAACAAGTGCCTTTAATCACTGAGCTAGGAAACAGGAAAGACTATAACTGGAGAGTTATCTTTAATACCACAACACACACGCATGACCTGGAAAGGTTGTTGAAATAGATTTCTGAGTACCATCCGGAATTTCTGATCTGGGGAAGAGCATGGCACAAGAATTTAAATCTTTTTTTCTTTTCTTTTAATGTTTTATTTATTTATAATTTACTTGCAAGCAGGGAAAGACACACACACACACACACACACACAGAGAGAGAGAGAGAGAGAGAGAGAGAGAGAGAGATATTATGTCAGCCAGAGCCTCTAGCTTACTTAAACAAAATTCCAGATGCATGAGCCACCTTGTGCATCTTGCTTTGCTTGGGTACTGGAGAATCAAACCTGGGTCCTTAGGCTTTGCAGGCAAGTGCCTTAACCTCTGTGCCATCTATCTCTCCAGCCCATTTTTTCCTTTTCTTTATTGTTGCAGTTATCTTTGTGTTGCTCGGACAAATCACTGGACCTGTTGTAGTCAGCCACATGCCTTTGGGATGAATCTCCAAACCACACACGATTATGGGGAGGAAAATATTTATTGAACAGATCCAGGGGAAGAAGTTACGGAAATAGGCTGGCCTCCTTTCACAGAAGCAAGCAGAGACAGAGAGGCAGAAGCCCACCACCAGCACCAAGCAAGCACACTGTAACACACTGTGATTCACAAAATGCAGATCTCCAGACCATGGTTCTGGCTATTCTTTTGCATATCTATCCTTAATATTTTACATCCAAATTAGCAAGGGTCAGTCCCCAGGAGGCTAGGCCAAAGTGGCACTTCCTCCAGCCAGAAGCCTGGAGACAATAATTTTAATAAATCCTTAATTCTTTTGGGGGACATTATTCAAGCTACCACAGGACCCAAGCAGCTGATGGGAGGAAAGGGTTTATTTTGACTCGCAGTCTCCAGGTGAAAATTCATCATGGCAGGGCAAGGATGGCAGAGCAGAGGCTGGGCATCACTTCTCACCACAGCAGCTGGAAGAAAGCATCAAGAGTGAGCAGAGCCCTGACAGGGAGGAGCTGGCTATAACACCCCTAAGCCAGTCTCCAGCAACCACACCTCCTCCAGCAAGCTCCACCTTCCAAATTTCCACCAGCCAGGGACTAAGCATTCAAAACATGAAAGTTTATGGGGGACATCTAATTCAATCCATCACATATTATTATTGTTATATGCAGTCACATTTCACAGCTTTTGTGTAGAGGTCAGAGGACAGCCTTGAGGTACCTTGAATAAGGTTTCTCTCCCCCCATATTTATTGTAAATAATTAGATACATTGCACGAGCAAGTCTTACGGTGGTATCTCTATTTTCCCCCTCCCTGTTTCCACCCCTCTGGGGGCTTTCCTATGTGGGCTTGCTGGACCAGTCCATGGGTAGGGGGTTATAGATTGTACCAGAGGTAGCCAGATTTTTTTTTCTCTCCCCCACCATGGCTCTTACAATCTTTACACCTTCTCTTCCGCTCAGGCAAGACAGGGTTTCTCTTGTTATGCCTCTGGGAAGGCCAGACTAGCTTGCCCATAAGCTTTAGGATAGGAGGAGGAGGAGACAGAATTTTCCAGAATCGTGTGAATGACACGGTGGTAGGAAAGGAGAGTAGACATGAAAGTTGTCCTCTGACATCTACAGACACTGTGGCATGAGGCATGTGCTCACACTCACACTCAGGAACACACATCTACACACATGCCAAGCAAATAAAAAAAATGTCAAATCAAGAACTCTCTTAGGGAGGTTCATAGACAAGCAAAATGCTGAGCCCATGAGTCATCCGAGCTGAGGAAGGCAGGGAGATTATCTTTCCAAGAGTTTTAGCTCGTTAGCATTTGTGTTACACTGTTCATCACCACGCTTGGAGAAGTTTCTAATCGCTTTATGAGGAATGGTTATGTCTTCTGAGCCCCTGTGCTGTGGTTTGCTGGTAAATTTATGGACAATCTGATCATGAAACAGATGGTGTCTGCCTCCCTGCAATACTGTTAGATGCTTCTGTGATCCACTCCTTCCCCATAAGCCAGGCCCCTTAGCACGCAGGGAATGTAGGCCTAACAGTCCTGTCCCAGGGTTCCTTTATTCTAGGATTCTCTGTAGCTTTAGGTAGGCCACATTTAGTCTGTATGAAAATGGAGCTTTTTATTTCTTTGAAGCAGGATCTCTCTCTCTAGTCTAAGCGAACCTGGAACTCACTCTGTAATCCAGGCTGGCTTCAAACGCAGAGATCCTCCTACCTCAGCCTTCCAGGTGCTGGGATTAAAAAAAAAAGTACCGTGAGGCCATGCTTGAGACTTTTCTTTTAAGCAGGGTCTCATTGTGTAGAGAAGATTGTTTCTGAGCTCTCAATCTGTCTACCTCAGCCTCACGAGTGCCAGGATCATAGGTTTAGGCCACCACATCACAATAAGGATCATTGTTGAGGTAGAGGAGCATGAGTTCAAGGCCAGCCTGGGCAACATAGAGAGACCCTATCTAAAAGAAGTCTTTTTTGTCAAATATTTTATTTATTCATTTTCAATCAGAGAGAGAGAGAGAGAGAGGGAGAGAGAGAACCAGGGCTACCTCCTTGTGGGTCTGGCTTATGTGGGTCCTGGGGAATTGAACCAGGAGGGGCCTTAGGCACTGAAGGCAAGTGCCTTAACCGTTGACCCATCTCTCCAGCCCAAAAGAAGTCTTAAAAAGGATATTTGATGTGCTGTTTCTATTTTTTAAAAAAAATGTTCATTCAATCAATACAATAATTGAATATTTCTCTTTCGATTCATTTCTGAGTATGTGCAAATAAAACAAGTTTTGTCAGGCCAATTCTTTCTATTTCCCTATTTAAATGATAGCATGTTCTTTTTTTAAAAATTAACTTATTCCTGTTAATAATTAGATCCATTGTATGAGCAAGTCTTGTGATGGTGCTCCCATTTCCCTCCTCCCTGTCCCAACCCACTGAGGGCCCTTCTCAGTGGGATTGTTGGACCAGTCCATGGGATAGGGGCTTATGAATTGTTCCAGAAATAACCAGGTTGTTTTCTTTGTGTGCTGTTGTTGATAGTGTGTTCTTCTACCCTACAACTTTCCTAAATTTATTTTTATTGAGGACTTTATTGCATGAACACAATGCACGAGCTACACTCTTCTGTCCCATCTTTCCTGCCCCTATTCCCCTAAGAAATCTTCTCAGTGGGGTTATTGTTTTCACTGTGCGATCATGAATGCTTCAGTCAGTCTGGGGGGCTCAATGTCTCAGAATACTCCCTCCCAGGGGGTGGTAAGAATGTGAGAGCCATGGTGGGGGAGAATATCAGAGGTATGGCACCCCTCAGTAACAACACACTTGGGTCATGAGAGTCCAACTGAAGAATGAGCTATCCATGGTCCCTACCACAAAGACTGATCCAGACGGCCCACGGAGGAGGATATCCAGCTGACTGGGGATGGGGAAGGGGGGCAACGGGGAATTGGGGATAACAACTCATGGTTGGCCCACTAAACAATGTAACTCATTATGGACAATAAAGAAAAAATGATAAAAAAAGAAATCAAGTTCTGACTTTAAAGTTGCATTCTAATTTTCTCTCTCTTCTCTTCACTCTGCTGTGTGCTGTAAATCAGATGACCATCCAGATGTGCCACTGTTGAGGACTCCCGATGACCTTTCAGATCTCCGTGATACACTCTTCCGAAGTTAAATAGTGTCGGCATTAACTTTGCCATTGCTGAACACTATGCAGAGGGCCCACATTGTCTTTAAGGGACATTTGGACCTTTTCATGTCTACATGGACCAGCCCTTGTGTCCCCCCCCCAGCTTCCCAGTTCACTGCAGCACAGCAGTGACGACACAAATTCTCCCACGAAAGTCATTCTAAAGTAACTCACTCATTCTAAATTCAAAATCTACAGTGCCATTCTTCATTTCTTCTAGACAGTTAGTCTTACCTCATTATTAATTAATGCTTTCAACTAGTGTTCTAGCCAGAAGGAAAAAAATGACTTTGGAATACCATTACCCAGTTTCCCGAAGTCCCAGATCTAATTAATAAGCAAGCATTCGAAAGGTAAGGAATGTTATTCCTTCCCGTGTCTTTGTACCAATCGTATCTGTGAATACATAGTGAGTGAGTGAACAGAGCCGGACTCATGGAAGGAATTTAATGCATAATGATTTATGACCAAGCAGAGGCTGGAACCAAATAAATCAGCCCCAAAGAGCTAGAAAGGTGAACTTTGCTCCCTCTGCAATGAAATCGAAATCTACACGAAGAACTTCAAGTCTGAATATTTACTACATTCTACATAGTGGTTATGTTTTTTGCCCTATCACACATACATTTTGTCTTCCCTACCTCCCTATCCCCTAAGTCTAGAATGTCATCATTTGAAGTGACCTGTTCCTTTGTTTCATTGGTTTAAACTTTGTAACTCTTATTATGAATCAAGTTTTTCAAGATTATTGAGACATAATAAACAAACGCCACACACAGTTGATGTATCCATGAGTTTTGGAGAGAGAGGGGGGAGGGGTAGGGGAAGGAAGAGAGGAAGGAGGAGGGGAGGGGGAGGGGAAGGAGGAGAGGAGGGAGGATGGGAGGCAGAGGGAGAGAGAAAAGAGGTGTGCTAGGACCTCTAACTGTTGCAGACAAATTGCAGATGCATGTGCCACTTTGTGCATCTGGTGCAGGGGACTCAAACCAGGATCCTTAGGCTTTGCAGGCAAGTGTCTTAACCACTGGGCCATCTCTGCAGCCCCCATGAGTATCTATACAGCCATATACCCATCACCACAGGGTATAAGTTTGTCCCATCACTTCCAAGCCTTTCTTTGTCTGTTTCCCCTTTCTTTCCTTTCTCCCTCCCTCCTCTCTTTTGTGTCTTTCTCCATTCCTTCTTCATTCCTTCTTCCCACCCCCTCTCTCTCCTTTCAGATGGATCTCAGAGCATAGATGCTAGACAAGCACTCAACCACTGACAACTCCAAATTTTCTGTATTTATTTTTTCTTGGTATTTAAGATCAATTTATTTGAGACAGTAAACATTATCAGGGGAATAAATGTGCAATTTTTTCTCCATTGGCATGTTAATTCATTCATTCATTTATTTGAGAAAGTAAACCCAGTAGTAAAGCAGAACCGCCATCCCTGTGATTTGTAGAAACCATGAGTACTAACCCCAGAGACCTGATGAGCCACGCTGACATGCTGTTCTCGGGTGCCTTCCATGACCCATTGTCCATCAGTCCTCACAGCTTTCACCCCTCAGTCTCCCTGTGGCTTCTTAAGGACTGGCCCCTTAATTACAGCTCAATTTTCCGAGGTCACCTGTTCACTCTTGGCACTCTCTGACTGAGTGACTCAGTGAATGCTGGACCGCTGGTCACCAGTCATCCTTGGAGAGTAATAATGGTGATGAGCAGCTGAGACTATGTACCTGGAGCCAGGCTGGCTTCAAGAGCTTCCTCTTCACCCTTTGTTCTGTTCCTCAATCTGCTCCAAGCAATCAGAAGTCAGCTCCATGATGGCAGGGGACAGCATGGTATGAGCAGACATCACCTCCACCACAGCAGGTGGACAACAGCAGCAGGAGAGACAGCTGAGCTCTGGCAAGGGGGAGCTGGCTACCACACCCCAACCCCTGTCCCCAACAACACACCTCCTCCAGCAAGGCTCCACCTCCCAAACTGCCACCAGCTGGGGACCAAGCATTCAGGACACGTGAGTTTGTGGAGGACACCTGATTCTACCCACCACGGTGTAAGTGTTTTTGTGTGGAGGAAACAGAAACCTTATTTGTTCAGCATTTTCATCTAGGATTCCTGGGCTCTTAGGATAGTTTGAATAAAAAATTAAATATTCTGTAAGAAGCTACTTCGGTAGGAAAATCTCCTTTGCATGTGGTAACCCAGTCTTGTCACCGAGAACTAGAACCTTAGGAAAAGGGAGCTCCTGGATTCAGGGAGTTGGTGGTCCTTGATTTCTCAAAGCCAAAGCCAGATGCTTTTATTGGTCTTGGCTATCATCCTTCATCTCTTGTGATTTTGTAAGCAACATCTTTACCTGCTTGTCAGTGTTTATTTAAAAATCACTTTAAAGTTTCTTATTTATACTTGTCTGTCATTGTCAACGTCTCCAAATTGTTTTTTTTTTTTTTTTGGAGATGCAAAAATGACTTAGGCAGATACTCATGGAAAAGGTCATACTCTTAAAACATCTATTCCATAGGAGCACATTGGGTATAAAATATAACATTTTAGTATTTTTTCCACTTGGCTCTGACTACCCCAGATTTGCATGAAAAAGCTATCAGCATCTTTATGTCTTTTGGTCATTTAATTCATTGTTACTTTACAATTTAAGACATGTGTAAATTAGTCTCCCAATTGCCAAGAATATTTAAAACATCAATTTGCATTTTTATTGGTTAAATAAAAAAACATAAACAAAATGAGAACACAATTCTGCTAATGAGTTCTCTGGAAAAGAGATAGGCTATAAGTAATAGGCAGCCTTAATACAGAGTTTAATATAGATGAAGCAATAAAAAAAATAAAAAAAAACAAAAAAAATATAGATGAAGCAAAGATAGAAGGAAATTTTTACAACTTTTGTGATGTATCTCCCATAAAATACATTTGATGAGGTTTTGACCTCTCCAAAATAAAATCAAGGAGAGTTTAATTTGGACATGTAGATGATAATGCCCTCTCGTGGGGACTCTAGTTGCTGTTTTAACCCTGCCTACCTATTTCCTATAAAATAAAACAAGCATCGAGTTTGTGCTTTAAATTGATGACAGTATGAGATATCGTTGAGTTGTTACAACAGAATTTGATAATCTCAGTGGCTCATAAACAGTACATATTTATTTCTCATAGTTCTGGAACCTGAAAAGTCCAAGGTCAAGGCAACATCATATGGCAGTCTGGCTGTCAGCTTCCCCAAGAATGACCTGTCCCTACTTCCTGCCATGTCGGCTGGCATTTGCTTATCACTGGGAATCTAATCTCTGGTTCTCATTCTTGCATGGTGATTGTCTTATTCACTGAGCCATCTCCCCAACCCTCAATCGATTTTAACATGTATGTAATCACAGTGGGTTTAAAGACCACTTAAAACAAAATAAGAAAAAAGAAAGTTCCTTGATTCAGGGACAACTGAAATAGGTTCTGCGGGCTGGCTGCCATGGTTGGTTCTGGAAAGCACTGGGGAGAAAAGTCATCAGCAGTCTTACCAAGCAGTGGACCATGAAAGCGATCCAACTGGTCAGCCAGGCAAGATGTGTAATAGTGGTATGATGTTTATGGGAGTGTGATGGTTAGGTTTTGTTGTCAACTTGATCTTTTTAATTATCTTGGATGGGTCTCTGAGGACGTTTACAGGAAGGCAGCCTGTCAGCAAGGGGCAGGATGTAAAGAAGATCAAAGAAGCTGGAAGTAAACATGCTTTCCTGTGTGGGAAGTGTAGGAAGGAAACTCCAGAGACTCAGGAAGCCATTAAGTCAGGGGAAGGGTTGTAAGACCCCACCCTAAGCCTATATAAAGGAGAAGAAATTCTCTTCTTGGCCCTCCTGCCTGTTCCCTGTTCTGTGTGTGTGGTGTAGGTGATGGGTTTTTTTTCTCTCTGCTCAGACCTGTGCAAGAGGGACTTCTCCTCAATCTGTAGTTTCAATAAATACTTTCCTCCCCCAAATTGTGCCTGGTGTGAAAATTCATCCCAGCGGCTTGTGGCTGACTATGGCAGGGTAACCAACTGCTCTCTGGTTAGATTTGAGACCCATTCTACAGGAGATTATTGATGCCTGGTCCTGAAAACTTAGTCAAATGTCGGTAGCTTTCCCCTGGGGGTGGGGGGGAATGGGGATGCTACTACAGTTGTTTGGCTAAATGAATATATTGTGCCAATCAAGTTATCCTATAAATATTTATGTTTAAGTTCAGAGGTGCATATATACTGTCACCATTGGCCAGAGCTTTTATTTTGTCTCAAAGTGCTGGGAATAACTGCTCAGTACTAAAGGAGACATCTTTATCACCTCAGGGAACACCGTGGAAGAGGAGACAGAAAGAATGTCAGTTCCAGAGGACGGGGAAGCGTGCTTTGGAAAAGTCTTCTCTGTCATAAATCGGCCATTGCATTCATGACCTTACAGTGGCCAACACTGTGGAAGGTCTGTACATCACTGAGCCTATCAACATTCTGTCATGGATGAGGGAGAAGAAAAAGGCATCAGAATAGAATAGGAACTAGTTGGAAAGAAGGTTTCGGTGGAAAGAGAAATGAGGAGGACCAAAGAGACGGTGGGAGAGGATTATGTCCATGTATGAAAATTGTCAATAAAAATACGAAAGAAAGCAACACTGAATTAACCGTTCACCAACTTTGCCTTGCTATCAACAAGACTTCCCTCCCTCTAGATGATGTAAGAAATAAGATATGATCACAGCATTTGATCTTCTGTTACTTAAAGCCCAAGTTCCCCTAAACTTTATACAAATACAGAAACTCTCTCTGTGCATATTTTAATCAATTAAAAATGTGTTTCTGTGCATGCTGCAACATGCCTTTAATCCCAGCACTCAGGAGGCAGAGATAGGAAGATATCTGTGAGGTCAAAGCCAGCCTGAGACTACAGAGTGAGTTCCAGGTCAGCCTACACTAGAGTGAAACCTTACCTCAATCACTCCCACCCAAAAAAAGAAAAGTGTAAACTAATATCTCAGTAGGATCCTCTGATTTCAAGTTGTATCTACCTGATCGTGCATTGTGGAAGCTTTGTCCATGAATAAATTCATTTCTTTTCTCTGATTTAAATGTCTAAGTAGTGTTCCCTGAATACATGAATAGCTGAATAGATTTCAGCCCCCTGCTTTCTGTCCGTCAGCTTGGTTCACACTTTTTACTAATCTAAGCAGCATCTGAAACCACATTCAAGAAAAAGAAGAGCAGAGCTGGAGCATACAATAGAAATGTATGGTAATGTCATCATAAAGGCCATTATTATGCATGCTAACTTAAAATATTAAAATCAAATCAAAAACAAAAAAACAAAACCACACTCCAGTGGATCTCGACATAAGTACATAATTATTTCCTCCGTGTTGGTTTTGGGAAATGGAAATGTTGGCAAATGGAAGTATGGAGCTTTGGGTGTTGGTTCTTGCAAGGGCTTTTTGCACTTGCTGTTTTCTTTTACGTACCCTTTGCTTTCTGAGCCAGAAAATTCTGATTTTGGTATACATTTACTCCAGCAAGGCCTTTCTTACTGAGAAATCGAACGACTGCTTTCTGCATTTAAATTACTTGACACCCTTTGGTGTTTGAGATTGATGACTGCTACTTGAAACTATTATGTTTTCTTTTCCAGAATATAATATTTTTCTAAGCATGTTCCTTCGGTATTTTTCCCCCCACTGGCTCTATGCTCCCCTACATATTTTTCTGCACAGTGAAGACAGGGTGTTGCAGGTCATCCCTCCAACTTTGGACCCTTCTGATTCTATATCTGGGTTGAAATGTGAGA
>PVHP010044177.1:0-14094 GCA_004024765.1 Zapus hudsonius
TTTTCATTTTCAAGCAGAGAGAGGAGAGAGAGAGAGAGAGAGAGAGAGAGAGAGAGAGAGAGAGAGAGAGAGAGAGAGCAAGAGAGAGCACCAGGGCCACCACCTTGTGGGTCCTGGGGAATTGAACCAGGGGCCTTAGGCACTAGAGGCAAGTGCCTTAACCGCTGAGCCATCTCTCCAGCCCGGTCTACCTCCATTCTTTCCTTGGTCCTACCTTGTCCTTAACACATATGCTGGTCCTGTCCCAGGCCATCCTGAAGAAGTTATGTGAGGGCAGACTCCTCGTAGGGGCAGCTACCCCCCTCCCAGTGGGCTCTATACCTCCTCCCCATCTCAGCTGCCTCTCCTTACCTGAGACGAAAAGAATCAGTCCCACCAGCATCAGCTGTGATGTCCCCAAGATCCTTGTCCCCTCCATCCTGGGCTCCTTCCTGGATCTCACACCTGCTGGTGAGCGGGCCACTTCCACCTGCTGAAAGGTGCTGTCCCAGAGGCTTGACTGTTGGTTTTATTGAGAAACCCTGAGGGATATGTGACAAGAGGAAACCACTCAAGAGAAACGCGGGAAGAGAAGCAATGACACGGACCTTGTGACAGCTTCCTTCCTGCTTTCCGGATGTCACAGGCCCATTGGGAAACAGTCCACAGTTTCCCTTCTCCACTGCAAATCCAGCCTCACCCAGCTAGGGTTTCCCTTCTGCTTGTTTGCTACCTCTGGGCACCAGAACACCATTGTCGCTGGCCACTGACCACTATGACCCATAACCCCACTCACCTATCGGAAATGATGTTCAGCACAGATTTGCTCACTGTCCCCAAGGCCTGTTCTGATGACCCACTTGCTTTTATTCTTTTTTTTTTTTGGTTTTTTGAGGTAGGGTCTCGCTCTAGCCCAGGCTGACCTGGAATTCATTCTGTAGTCTCAGGCTGGCCTTGAACTCACGGCAATCTTCCTACCTCTGCCTCCCGAGTGCTGGGATTAAAGGCGTGTGCCACCACGCCCGGCTCGTTTATTCTTTTTTAAAAAATATTTTTAATTATTTGCAAGAAAAGAGACAGGCAGAGAGAATGGGCACACTGCAAACTCCAGATACATGTGCCACCTTGTGCATCTGGCTTTATGTGGGTACTGGGGAATCAAACCTGGGTTGTTAGGCTTTGCGGGCGAGTGCCTTAACCACTGGGCAATCTCTCCAGCACCTCTTTTATTCTTTTCTTTCATGTGTATATGCCTGTGCTATGTTCATGTGTGCAGGTGCACATACACAGGTATGCACATGTGTGTGAAAGCCAGAGGACAACCATGATTGTTATCCTCAGGAACTGTCTATCTCTTTTGAGACAGGTTCCCACTGGCCTGGAGATCACCAATTAGGTTAGACTGGTTGAACATCGTGCCCCAGGGATCGTCCTGTCTCCATCTCCCCAGCATGGGGATTACAGATGTGCACCACCACACCCAGCATTTTTTTAAATTTTTTTTAATTTATTTGCAACCAAAGAGAGAAGACAGACAGAAAGAGACAACGGGTGCACCAGGGCCTCCAGCCACTGCAAACAAACTTCAGATGCATGTGCCACTTTGTGCATCTGGCTTTACGTGGGTGCTGGGGAATCAAACCTGGGTTGTTAGGCTTTGCAGGCAAGTGCCTTAATCAAGGAGCTATCTCTCCAGCCCCTACACAGAGAATTTTAGGGTAGATACTGGGGTTCAAACTCAAGTCCTCCTGCTTGCAAAGCAAGCACTTTATCAACTGAGGTGTCTCCCTAGCTCCCCTGCTTGAATTTTATTCTACCCATAATTCCCAGTGTGGGCATGAGGCTGAATTTCTCAAGGAGATTAGCACACATACATATGCCTGGGCTCCACCCTGAGGGGCTGTGACTTGACAGGCCTGCAGATAGTCCCCAGGAATCTGCATTTTTTAATAAGCAGCCTAGGTGATTCTGACCCAAGGGTCCAAATAAACCAAGTCTGCCAGTGCTCTGTTGGAGGTCGCTGCCCGGCCTCTGCGCTCACCTGAGCCACAAACGCAATAGTGACAGGTAATGTCAGCTATGATGGAGTCCTGCTGCGTCCCCAGTCATCTCATTCAACACTGTCACTACATGGAAGACTGCCATTTTTTCAGTCTCTATCACTGTGTGAGGGATGTACCCCCCGCCGTGTGTAAGGATGTGGGGCTCTGCAGGTTTTCCCCCAACTCTTATTTATGTATTTATTTATTCACTCATTCACTTACTTGTCTTTTGTCACAGCACCCACCAAAAATGAATTCCACTCACGCACTTCCATTGACCTCAAAACTGTAGACTAGAAATAACCATTGAATCCGGGCACGGTGGCGCACACCTTTAATCCCAGCACTCGGGAGGCAGAGATGGCAGGATCGCTGTGAGTTTGAGATCAGCCTGAGACTACATAGTGAATTCCAGGTCAGCCTGGGCTAGAGCGAGACCCTACCTCGAAAAACCAAAAAAAGAAAAAAGAAGAGGAAGAGGAAGAAGGGGAGGAGGAGGAAGCGAGAGAAATAACCTTTGCAATGTCAGCACCACCTCAGGCTGGGCTCAGACAGAACAGGGCTCATGGTGAGGAGAATTCCTTATGGGATGGGAATGTTTTGCCGGGCAAGGAAAAGTCTCACCTATAGGAGCAAGGTGCTTTCCTAATAAGAAATGGACATGACAAGGTAGGGATCCTCTTGGGAACCTTAGCCTCGGCCATTCCTGGACTAAAATACACAAATGCATCATCCTCTCCCTCCCTGCACACGGGGTCCCTTTTGCTTTAAACCCAAAGAGGTGGGAAATGGGAAACAGTGGTTAAAACTGGGAAAGACTGCAAGACACAGACATCTAAGCCTGGGATCCCATTTTATGAGGGCAAGTGGGAGGGTCCCAGAGGCAGCATGAAAGCCAATGGGAAAACTGAGAGGTGGGAGAAAGTGAATGGGAAGAGGGGACACGCAGGAATCGGTCTACATGGTGGCATCTTGTCTCCTGGTCTTATGTGAGTGGAGGTCAGGTCCTTGGATCCTCTCTCTCTCTCTCTGGCTTTGGAGTTCTTCAGCAAAGTAACTCTTGCTTTCAGTCCTGCCAGGAAGTGGTGACTTACTACCTCCCTGTGGTCGCATGTACCTCTGCCTTCATGGGTTACATTGGGGATAGAGAGACCCAACACACACGGTCCTGTTTACTGATCCGATGCTAACGAATCAGCTTTCTCATCCATTGCATATTTCTCCAGGCACCAACACTCAGATGAACTTGGTTTCTCTTTTCCGTTTTCCTAATTCTCAAGGTGGTGTCTTGTCTTGTTGGTCCACGGTTGAGAGTGTTCAGAGAGCCACAGATGAAGAGAGAAACCCAGGTGTCTACTGATTCGCAGAGAAGGAGACCCCAGAGGTTCAGAGGGCAGGATGCTTCATAAGTGGGGGCCCTGTCCAGGTGGCTGCAATTGTTTGATCCCAGGAAAAATATAAAGGGACAAATGATAAGCCTCATGGCTCCCATAAGACAGCGACAGTGAACACCGGGCTTTGTGTTTATTTCAGGTCAAACCACCAGTGGGATGAAGGTCCAGAGGATGCTGGGAATCTGTATCCTCTCTTCCAAAGAGGCAAAACACACCCCCAAAGTGATCAGTGAAGTGAGGGGAGTCAGCAGGGCCAGGAGGGGGACATCCTGACCCGTAGATGTCTCCTGTGATGATAGGTTCAGTTCGTGTCATTAATCTTCTCCTTTATTCTCCCTCCACCAAGCTCTTCTTGTGAGGGGACATGGCTCAAGGTCAGAGGTCACTATGGTGTGGCTATGTGGACCTGTCATCCAAATGACCTCTGTGTGACAACAAACAGAACTATGAAAACCAAGGTCTTGCTGAGGAATCCACAGACCACAGGAACAATAAAGCTGAACGCAGAGATCCTGGGGAGAGAGGAGAGAGAATGCTGATGTTGGTCGTGATGATCCCATACTCAACTTCTTAAATTTTAACTTATTTATTTACAAGTGCAGAGAGAGAGAGAGAGAGAGAGAGAGAGAGAGAGAGAGAATGGGTACACCTCTACCAATCAAACACCAGATGCATGTGCCACCTTGTGTATCCGGCTTTACATGGGCACTGGGGAATCAAACCTGGGGCATTAGGCTTTGCAGGCAAACACCTTAACCACTGAGCCATTTGTCCAGCCCCCAATATTTCAATCTTATCAACCTAGGTCCTTCCTGCACTTTTCCCTCAGGGTCTGGTCCTGTGAAGTTTGTTTCATTCTCTAAAACCACCAATTACAAATATGTTTTCCTGGTGCCCAGTGGATAGTCTGCTGACCCAAGTTCAATCCTCCTCAGCACCCACGTAAAGCCAGACAGAAACTGGTGCATGTGTCTGTGATCCCAACATACCCATGGGAATGGGAGGCAGAGCCAGAAGATTCCAGAAACCCACAGGCTAGCTAGACTGGTGTATAATGGCAAGACGACAAGAGAGACTCTCTCAAAGAGAAGGTGGAAGAGAGCTGGAGAGTTGGTTCAGCTGTTAAGATGCTTGACTGCAAAGCTTGACCACCCAGGTTCGATTCCCCAGGACCCATGTAAATCCAGTTGCACAAAGTGGCCCATGCATCTGGAGTTTGTTTGCAGCAGCTAGAGGCCCTGGCATACCCATTCTCTCTGTCTGTCTCTCTTCTCTCTCTTGGCTTGCAAATAAATAAATTACTTTTTAAAAAAAGAAGGTGGAAGGAGACAACAAACACCACGACGGGCTGAAGAGATGGCTTAGTGGTTAAGGCGTTTGCCCGCAAAGCAGAAGGACCCAAGTTTGATTCCTCAGTACCCACATAAAGCCAGATGCACAAGGTGGTGCAAGTGTCTGGAGTTCATTTACAATGGCTCTCTCTCTCTCTCTCTCTCTCTCTCTCTCTCTCTCTCTCTCATAAATAAAATATTTTTAGTAGCCGGGCGTGGTGGTGCATGCCTTTAATCCCAGCACTGGGGAGGCAGAGGTAGGAGGATCACCATGAGTTCAAGGTCACCCTGAGACTACAGAGTGAATTCCAGGTCAGCCAGGACTAGAGCGAGACCCTACCTCAAAAAACCAATATATATATATATATATATATATATATATGTATATATATGTATATGTATATATATATTGAAAAACACCACAAAGTTGTCATTTGACTTTCTACACTTCTGCAGAGGCAAGCGCACGCGCACACACACACACACACACACACACACACACACACACACACACTATAAAACAAAGAAATGTTTCCTGCAGAGACTAGAGTTCATGTCCAGGAGGAATGTCAGGGAGGAAGGGCATGAGCCTTGTCAACTTGGCTTTCCTTGTGGAGTGAGGAGGGTCGCTTATATCCAAGAAACCTAGCCTTTACTCTCAGTACCCCAATCTGCTTCCAGAACGTTCACCCCACCTGTAACTACAGTTTCCTCATCTAGAATTCAAGGGAATCCAACCTTAATGAAGATCTCACTGGATTTTCAACAAAATGATTCTAAACTCCCAAGAAGACCAAAGATATCATAAGAAAGAGCCTCCTGCTCTGTCCGAGATCTCAGTGGACAATGTTCCCAAGGCCACCAGACAAGTTCAGCAGCTGGTGATGCCTGAAAAACAGCAGGGACGCCAGTCTCTGTCCCATACCTCATGGTTGGGGGTCACATGGTGCCAACCTCAGCTCTGGGTGGAACCCTGCTGGCAGGAGACCTCGCTGCTTCTCTGCCTCCCTTCCTGAATCTCTGCCCCAAGTCTTACCTGTCAGTTCTCACCTGCCTGATCTCCCAGGAACCCTGTATCATCTTTACACACTGGGCTCATCCCCTCCCGGTGGGCTATATTGTCTTTGCATAGATGGAGGAATCCTTGAAGGATTTGAGAATCCATGAACGTACCCCCACATTGCTTAGGAATGCCTCTATCCAGTGACTGAATGCAGGAGTATAAATACTTCAGGTTCTCCACCCTTGATACAGGCACCCCAAAATGTCACCCAAGATCTCCCTTGCAGGACACAGCCTACGTTACCCCTGGGAGACGGTCCTTGTTTGTGACTCTTCCTTCCTTCCTCTCTGTCCCACTTCCCTCGGGGCTCTGCAGAGATCACTTCCCAAAACATTTTAATAAGCTATTCCCCCCATGATCTATTTCTGGAGACGTAAACCTGGGACCAGGTGATGGGATTCCCCTGCAAATGCCTCTCCAGCCTCGGGCTTTGGTCTCTGTTTTTCCATCACCTGGACAAACAACTTGCTGAATTCAATCCCTTCTCTTACAAACAGTCCTGCCTGGACTGATCAACAGAATAGTTGCTATTAATTATGAGAGAATTATTACATATATGATTATAATATATAGTATATATGTTCTAGAGTCAACTGGTGGGAGACGTCCAGTTGTAGTTGCAAAGTGGGTGGACTATTATATCCTATGCTTTGGAAATTAAATTAGTGAAGAGAGAAAACTGATTCTCAGTATATCATCAACTTTATTTAGACCATGAAGATGTAACATGCACCTGCCATACACCAGGAACTTAGGCTATTGCTGGTGGGGAAAAAAAATGTGCTGTGTGGGAGAAGGTACTATCTCTGTCCTCGTGCGTGAAGCAGGAGCTCATATTAACACATAAATGAAAGCCGTGATCACTCGCATCTATTTTAGTGGGAAGGTTGTTTCTTTTTCTTGGTTCTGAGGTTGGTGTCTAGAGCCTCATGCATCCTAAGCACACACTCAGCCACACCCCCAGCCCTGGCAGGAAATCACATTGGCAGATCAATAGTAACGCCACCCCACTTCTGTATTGTGGATCACCTGCAATTTCTTTTTGATTAATTTTTAAATATTATTTATTTGCAAGCAGAGAGAGAACAAGGATGTCAGGGCCTCCAGCCTTTGCAATTGAACTCCAGATGCATGCACCACTTTGAGCATCTGGCTTTATGTGGGTACTGGGGATTTGAACCCAGGTCGTTAGGCTCTGCAAGCAAGTGCCTTAACCGCTGAGCCAATACTACTTGCAAATTCTGATCATTAAGAAGCCTCTTTGTGTAGGTAACCCTGACCAGAGTGATATAAATCCTCAAATTCTCTCATGAATATGTTGTCTGGATAAATTATTTTTAAAATGAAAACAGCCAGGCATGGTGGTGCACTCCTTTAATCCTAGCACTCGGGAAGCAGAGTTGGGAAGATTGCAGTGAGTTCGAGACCACCCTGAGACTACATAGTTAATTTCAGGTCAGCCTGGGCTAGAGTGAGACCTTGAAAAACCGAAAGAAAGAAAGAAAGAAAGAAAGAAAGAAAGAAAGAAAGAAAGAAAGAAAGAAAGAAAGAAAGAAAGAAAGAAAGAAAGAAAGAAAGAAAGAAAGAAGGAATTGATGATTGCCAAGACTAGGTAACAATGCTGAAGAATAGTTTTAGCAAGAAAATGATTAAAATATATAATTAGAAATAGTACTGTGCTAAGATATGTATAAACATGAATACAGGTCTGGAGAGGTTGCTCAGTGGTTAAAGCACTTGCCTATGAAGCCTAAAGACCAGGGTTTGATTCCCTAGTAACCATATAAAGCCAGATGCATAAGGTGGCACATGCATCTGGAGTTTGTTTGCAGTGGCTAAAGGTCCTGATGTGCCCATATTCTCTCTCTCTCTCTCTCTCTCTCTCTCTCTCTCTCTCTCTCTCTCTCTGCTTGCAAATAAATAAATATATAATTTTTTAAAACATGAATACAGACTAGGTGAGAATTGGAAGAGAAAGATACTAGATTAGTAGGGAAACAGAAGATTATTTCTTTCTGTGTTAATTTGATAGTTAATAATAAACTATGCTAAGATACATCAACATTTAATAATAACTATAAAGAGAGGCACGCTAAGTTAGTGCTTCTTAACTTTGTTGCTATAGCTTGTTTCTAAAGTGTCCCCAAAGACCTAAGTGCTAAAGAGTAATCCTCCTGCCCCTGCCTCCCAAGTGCTGGAATCACAGACGTGTGCCACCAAGCCCCGTTTATGCAACTGCTGCCCAAACTCAGGGCTTTGTGCATGCCAGGCAAGCGCTCAGCAGCTGAGCTGCACCTGCAGTGACGTTTGCTTTCTTGCATCCCTACAGTACCAACAGGACACTAAAGCCAGAAGGTTCCTGACTTGCCCAGTGACCCTGGTAACCTACAAGAGCCCAGCTCCTCGCTCAGAGTGCCTATGCTCCTGGCATCAGCGGGCTGCAGTGAAATTCATTAAAGATGCCATTTCCCCCCCTCGTACTTCTCTGGTGTGCAAGAAAACACAGAAGGCAGCTGGAGAGAACAGGAGTTTCTCCCTCTTCACTCCCCAGCTCCCCTCTCCCCTAGGAATGTCCACACAGATCAGCAGGATTCAAGTCTGTTTCTGCCTCACCTACCCTCCACCCATGATCCAAATCCTTTCAGCACATGGACTGGGGAACCAAAGGTCACCAGTGCAGAAACTCAGACCCCTGAAAACATACCTGATGACATTTGGGAAGGGGACTCCAGGGTCAGGAGAGGAGACGATGACAGTTGACTTGGGTGAGGGTTGGGTCACAGTTGTGTGCCTGGTGTGGGCTCTGCTGGGATCCTTTATAGTAGTGCCAGTAGTAGTAGGGATGGAAGAGGCAGCAGGTGTACCCGAAGGATCTGTAAGAAAGTACATGGGGTGGATGGAGGGAGGGAGGAAGGGAGGGGAGAATGAATGGATGGATGATCGATAGGTGGAGGGAGGGAGAAGGGGATGGGAGGAAAGATGAATGAATGGATACACGGATGGGTGGATGGGCAGATGGATGGATGGATGGAAGAAAAGAGGGAGGGAGGGGAGGATGGATGGATGAATGGATCAATGGGTGGATGGATGGAGGAAAGGATGGATGGGTGGATAGATAAATGGATGGAGGGAGGGATGGGAGGGTGGACGGATGAATCATTGGGGGGTAGGTGGATCAATGGATGGATAATAGATGGATGAGTTGGTGGGGAGTAAATGAAGCCAAGGAAGGATGATCACGACCATTCGAGAAGCAAGCTTTTCTTTTGTTAAAATCCAAAGAAATAGTACAAGGCCAACCTGGGTCAAGGATGACAAGGGTCAAGGGAACAGAGGGAGAAAACCAAGGGAGGAGGGCGGGGATATGCAGAAGAGGGTTTCCAGGATCTCTGTCTTGTGGGCCATGTTCTCACCCACGGTTCTTTTTTTAAAAAAATATTTTATTTATTCATTTTCAAGTAGAGAGAGAGAGAAAGAGAGGGAGGGAGGGAGGGAGGGAGGGAGAGCCAGGGCCACCACCTTATGGGTCTGGCTTATGTGGGTACTGGGGAATTGAACCTAGGGTCTTAGGCACTGGAGGCAAGTGCCTTAACCGCTAAGCCATCTCTCCAGCCCCATCACCCACAGTTCTTTAACAGCTCACATACCCCTACCTTCTCCCAGACCAAATCCCTATCACCTTTTCATTTTACCTTTGCGGACATACGAGGCTCTAAAAGCCGTCACATATTCATATATTGTATATGCACCATTGTCTTGGACTTGGCTCCTCATTCTAGATCGTTGTACCTGTTTCCCTTTCTCCTACTGTCCTGAGCACCTGCCCTATTCGTTTCTAGAAATCGAGTCCGACTCTTCCCAGGGAAGCCAGAGACAGACAGACAAGGGGACACAGTAAGTTCTTCAGCCTCTACTAATGTGAGCCTGGAGTCCGGCTCCCCATAAATAAGCTTCACCTTAGACTTCCTGAGCCACGGACTGCATTTGAAATAAGATCTGCAGGTAGGGCTGGAGAGATGGCTCAGCAGTTAAGGCACTTGCCTGCAAAGCCTAACGAGCCGGGTTCAATTGCCCAGTACCCACGTAAAGCCAGATGCACAAAGTGATGCTTGTATCTGGATATACATTTGGAGTTTGTTGCTGGAGGTTGTGCCATGCTCGTTCTCTCTCTCTATTTCTCTCTCTCTTTTCTCTCTATCTCTCTGCTTGTAAATAAATAAATAAAAACACTTTTTTTAAATCTGCAGGTGACCTGTGCCCACACGAAGGTCTGGGATGCACAGTTTTCAAAGCTCACAGGAAGGCCACCAACTGCATCTTAGGAGGCGGAAAAGTGGATTGCAGAAGGATTTTACTTTGAAGTAGACATCTAGAAGGAACTGAATATCCCAAGACAAATGTTCATAGTTTACTGTATCCGGCCCAGCCCCTCCCCCCAAGGGGAAATCTTGCATAGAAATCCCTACCTTCTAATGGACCAAAATGTCTGTCAAGGACCTCAGATTGCAGACAAGAGGGTTGTGGGTGGATGCTAAACAGCCTCATCCTCACCTCATCTACCTCCCCCTTCAGCACTCACCCCCGGTCACCACCAGTCGGACAGGATGGAACAGCAGGATGGGCTCCTTGGGAGGGTGGTAAATGACACATCGGTACAGTCCCGAGTCTCCCACTCGAAGGTTGGTCATTTGGACGTGTAGCATGGCCTCCTGGGGGTCATCCATCAATGTGTACCTCCCCACCTGGACTCTACTGGGTTTCCCAGTCGGTATGTCTGTGGACACCAGTGTGAGGGGTTCCCCTCCAGCCTGCAGTCTCTGCCAAGCCTTCTGGCTGTAGGAGTACTTCATGATGTTGAAGGGACAGCCCACTTCCAGGGTCTGCCCCTCTGTGTGTTCATACCTTTCCTCATCTGGATCTGTTGCCGTCTGGACTTCTATAAGTAAGAAGAGAGAGCTGGGCTGAGTGGGGAACCATTTTTCCCAGATCTCTCCACTGGGAAGGAGTTCTTTTAACCACAAGAACTACATGATGGGCTGGAGAGATGACTCAGCGGTGCACTTGCTTGCAAAGCCTGCAGGTCCAGGTTTGAATCGCCAGTACTCATGTAAAGCCAGATGCATAAAGTGGTGCATGAGTCTGGAGTTTGTTTGCAGTGGTAAGAGGCCCTGGAGTGCCCTCTCTCTCAGCAAATATGTGTGTCTGGTGTGTGTGTGTGTCTAGAACTACATGAACCAGGCACCCCTTTAATCACAGCACTAGGAAGGCGGAGGTAGGAGGATCCCTGTAAGTTTGAGGCCACCCTGAGACTACATAGTGAATTCCAGGTCAGCCTGGGCTAGAGCGAGACCCTGCCTCAAAAAAACAAAAAGAGAGAGAGAGAGATAATGGAAGAAAGGAAAGAAAGAAAGAAGGAAGGAAGGAAGGAAGGAAAGAAAGAAAGAAAGAAAGAAAGAAAGAAAGAAAGAAAGAAAGAAAGAAAGAAAGAAAGAAAGAAAGAAAGAAAGAAAGAAAGAAAGAAAGAAAGAAAGAAAGAAAGAAAGAAAGAAAGAAAGAAAGAAAGGAGGGAAGGGAAGGAAAGAAAAAAGAAGGGAAGGAAGGAAGGAAAGAAAGAAAGAAGGGAAGGAAGGAAGGAAAGAAAGAAAGAAGGGAAAGACGGAAGGAAAGAAAGAAGGGAAGGAAGGAGGGAAAGAAAGACAGACAGACAGACAGATAGATAGAAAGAAGGAAACAAAAAGAAAGAAGGAACTACATGACATGTGGCCTATGGAAAGCAACCTCTATAAATAATCCTTTTGAGAGCAGACATTGTCTGGCTAGAGGCAGAACAGGGGACACTGTATGAAGCCCAGGAATGAGTGGGCATGCCCTAACCCACCAGGACACAGGAACTCTGAACCGCTGGTGTTCCCTCTCACAAACACACAGCCATCAGCCATCGTTCTCTCAGTGATGCCTTAGAAGATTCCTTAGTCCTGGAGAACTTAACTCTTACTCCCCACCTCAGCCTCATCCAACAAGCCCTGCCAGGTGGCCGTCCAAGACTCTGATCAGGTCAGTGAGTCACCTTTCCAGACAAGCCTTGTTCTGAACCCATCCAGACATTTTCCCTTGGTTCTTCCTAAGGAGTAGTTGGAGGAATCATGCAACCCAGAAAAAGTCCCATTTTTCTGTGACCATCAGAAAAAATAGTGCTGGGGATGGGTAAACTCTGCTGAGCAGACATGAGAGGAGGGATGGATCTCCACTCAGCACGTGAGGGAGAGCTGGGGTGACAACCTTCATGAGGACAGTACAGGTCTCCTATGTCCCCTGTGGTAGCAGGTTTGCTGGCCCACCGCAACCCTGGGAACTATCTGTTAAATGAATTATGAATTTTGGGTCTACCCGAAAACCATAGTGGGCTGGAAAACTGGCTCAGTGGTTAAAGGAGCTTGCTTGCAAAGCCTGATGAACCAGGTTCAAGTCCCAAGCCCGCCACTTAGGTCAGTTGCAAAATGTGGTGCAAGTGTCTGGCACATCCACACAAACACAGGTGTAAATAAATAAATACACACCATGACAGAGGGCCTGGGAAAGACCTCAGGGGTTCAGAGAGCTTGCTGCCCTAAGCACGAAGGCCTGGCAGGGCCTGAGACCCCCACGAGCTTTGACTCTCTGGAACCCACATAAACAGCTTGGTGTGATACACACGCCTAAAACCCAGTCCACAGAGAATGGTTCTAGTCTCAGCAGAGACCCCCTCGCCTCCCTAACTTACCTCTCTCTTGTATTTCTGTTTGCGCTTGGTAGAGAGCCTGGCCTGGGGTCCAGGAGATGGCATAGTTGGTTAAGTGCTTGCCCCCCAACAATGATCCCCCCAGAACCCAAATTCAAAGAAACAAACAAGCAAGCCAGGTGTGGTGATGCCCACTTGTAACTCCAGGGCTGAGAAGGTGGGCATGGGAATTCTTACAGCTTGCTGGCCAGCAAGTCTAGTCTAATTGGTGAGCTCCAAGCCAGAGAGAGAATCTGTCTCAAAAAAGGTAGACAGGGCTGGAGAAATGGCTCAGCGGTTAAGGCACTTGCCTCCAGTGCCTAAGGCCCTGGGTTCAATTTCCCAGGACCCACATAAGCCAGAGCCACAAGGTGGTGGCCCTGGTGCGCTCTCTCTCTGTCTCTCTCTGTCTCTGTCTCTCTCTGCTTGAAAATGAATAAATAAAAAATATTATTAAAAAAGGTAGACAGCGGGGGCTGGAGAGATGGCTCAGCGGTTAAGGCACTTGCGTGCAAAACCTAACAACTGGAGTTTGATTCCCCAGTACCCAGGTAAAGCCAGATGTACAAAAGGGGTGCATTGATCTTCACTTTGAAAGAAAAGAGATTCCAAGGTCCACAGGCCTTACCAAGTCCTGCCACCTGCTCACCTTACCTGAGAGAAGAAGTGTCCATAGCAGCCCCCAGAGCCTGGCCTTCCTCATCCTGAGATCAACTCCAACTGCTGCAGCGGGCTCCAGGACCAGCTATAAGACACCCCTTCACACAGACACCCTGGAAAATTGTGTAACAGGATGTGAGGCCATCCCTGGGAGGGGTCACTCTGCCTGTGACATCAGTGCAGGAATCCGGAGAACAGAGCTCAAACCTGAGTCAGGCTTCTTTGAATTTCTTTCCTCTTCTCTGGAAATAATAACAATTATCTTTTTTTAAATATTTTATTTATTCATTTTCAAGCAGAGAGAGAGAGAGAGAGAGAGAACACCAGGGCCACCACCTTGTGGGTCTGGCTTATGTGGGTCCTGGGGAATTGAACCTCGGGGTCTTAGGCACTGGAGGCAAGTGCCTTAACCGCTGAGCCATCTCTCCAGCCCAATAATGATTATCTTTTCAACCTCACTTTTTTTTTTGGTTGCTTGTGCTGAGAAAGAACCTCACTATATGGTCCAGACGACCCTCAATCTTGTTATCCTCCTGCCTCAGCCTTTCCATCATTACAGGGGTTACAGGCATGTGCCAATATACCCACACTCAGCCTCACAAAATTTGGGTCGATATCCATTTCGAACACAAGTTCAGAGACGGGCCGGGTGGCGCACGCCTTGAATCCCAGCATTGGGGAGGCAGAGGTAGGAGGATCGCCTTGAGTTCAAGGCCACCCTGAGACTCCATAGTGAATTCCAGGTCAGCCTGGGCTAGAGCGAGACCCTACCTCGAAAAACCAAAAAATAATAATAATAATAAAGTTCAACTTTCCAGAAACAAGGCTTAGTCACTTCTGACACAATTTCCAGACCTTCACCCCAGTT
>PVHP010044178.1:0-14178 GCA_004024765.1 Zapus hudsonius
CTCTCATGTGTGTGTGTGTGTGCTTGCAAATGTTTGGGCCTAATCACTTTTTCCTTGAGGCCATGGGGAGATATATTCTAGCAAAAGAAATGTTTCCCCATAATCTCCAAGTGCAGGTCCTTTGGCATATAAATTGTTTGGCTATTGAAATGATTGATGTCACACAGTCCTGGGTCTTGGGGAGGCAGAAAATAACCAGATGTTTGTCTGTAAGGAAAGCTCGCACAGGCCCTGTTTCTACCTGTCTCTAAGCATTGGGGGGGAGGGGGAGCAGGAAAAGGAAGCCAAGCATTTCTTGGTGGTAGACCCCAGGGGTGGTGTTGGGTCGTGAGACATGGGTGGTCTGGTCACCTGCTTCTGTTCTTCAGGGATGTGGATGTGTGATCTTTGCACCTTCTCCTGGCTTCTGAAAATCTTCCAAACTTTATTGTAGTTTTAGGCTGCTGACTGACCTTTATGAAAACCTAATTATATTTTTTTAATTTTTATTTTTTTTCAAGGCAGAGTCTTGCTATAGCCCAGGCTGACCTGTCATTGACTCTGTAGTCCCAGACTGGCCTCTAACTCACAGGAATCCTCCTACCCTCCTGAGTGCTGAGATTGGAGATGTTCACCACCACACTTGGCTGAAAACCCCATTTTTAATGTTTATATGTTATCAGGTTAACATCAATATATCCTTAATTACAATCCATAGAGTTCGTTACTTGAATTTTAGTTTATCCTTTGAAAGAAGAAATTTTGGACCAGTAAGGACTGAGTTTGAGTATAGAACATTCTCCTCACTCACCTTTTTCTCACCGCCCCAGCACCCACAGAGAAGATGGCCACTTCACATTACTTCGATGTGTATCTGTGCTCGGTTCTCGAAATACTTTTGAAGACTTTTGTCCTCCATACCAAACCTCTCTGTGCCTTCTGGGACCTGGGAGTTGGATGTCAGTCATGGAAGAAGACAGTGTCCTGTGTTGGCCTGTGGGGGAAAGTTATCCATGGACTCTCTCAGATCTTCAAGTCAGGGCCTGAGCAAGTCCTGGTGATGATGAATACTTGAAGAAAAACATAACTGCCCAAATTCTCAGGGTATTATTTTTAGAAGAACATGTCCAAATGCTGTGACACCAACATTTTTCAACTTGATTTTAGCAAGCCCGGACCCCTGAGATTTTAAAAGTAGCTTTTGTCAAAACAAAACCAGCTACTTGGTCCCGAGGAAGGAGCATTCCAGAGGTTGGAAGTGCCCTGGCCGGTCCTGGTGCTGAGACCATGGAGTGTGATGACCTCATGTTGATTTAGGCGGCCACAAAGGCGACTTCCAAGCCCGTTTTGTTCAGTGAGAAAAACACTTGAGTTTCTGACTTTGAAAAGGGTGATGAAGGAGGTGAAAATAACTCAAAGCGTTAAGGAATGCTGTTCAACTTATTCCAGCAGCCCCGGCTCGGCCTCCTTCCTATTCGCATGATGGGAGGGTCAGGATGCTGTTGGTCACTGTGTCACCATCCAGGCCTCGGGAAGTGCTACCCTTTGAGTCCATGATTCAGACCTGGAGTATCCATAAGGAAACAGACATACAGCTAAGATTTTTTTGTTTGTTTTCAAGCAGAGAAAGAGAGAGAGAGAGAGAGAGAGAGAGAGAACACACCAGGGCCACCACCTTGTGGGTCTGACATATGTGGGTCCTGGGGAATTGAACCCGGGGCCTTAAGCACCAGAGGCAAGTGCCTTAACCGCTGAGCCATCTCTCTAGCCCCAGCTAAGATTTTTGTTGTTAGCCAAAAACTGAACTATGAAACCTATTTCTGGCCCTTTTTAATGGTGACTTGGATTTTATTTTCAAAAGAGAGGGCAGTAGGCCCAACCTTGAAGGGTGGCCATGAGATTGAGTGAGATGACATGTAGAAATGGCACCTTGCATACAGACCCTTCTGAGTATCGCCTGCCACTCCTTGGCTGTTTCTGAGTGAGGCCAAAGCACTGGTTTCTTCGTCTTTCTTCTTCAGAGCTGCCTCGTCCATACACAGCAGGTTCTTCGTGGACACTGGGCCCAGTGGTTAATATTTAATGCGCTGTAATGGGTAGACTGAGCATGGGGTGGGGGCAGGATTTCTGTGTGTGCGTGTGTACATGCCTGTAGAGTCTGAGCACACACACATTTTCAGAGTGGGGTGTGGAGCACATCCATGGACAGCTTTGTCTGTGATGCCCAGTGGTGCCCAGCAGTTTTGCACAGTTTTGAAAACCCCTCTCTGTGTTTCTTGCCCATGTGGTCACTCCAGCTATGGCTGCAGACCTTCTCTACCAGTTTCCATCTCACCAAAGGGGTGTCGCCATAAGAGTGTGGGTGACGATGTTGGGAGTGTGTGGCTGGGAACAGGTAGGCATTGTGTCTCTTTCGCTCATCCTGGATACGTCTCACGATGATCCATTAACACATGCCTCATGTGTGGTTGGTATCATAAAGCATTTTGCGGGGAGAAGGTGGCTTAGTGGTTAAAGGCACTTGCCTGCAATGCCTGCTGACCTGGCTGGCACATCCATTCATTCTCTCTCTCCTCACAAATAAAAGTATTTTTAAAATAAAATAAAGCATTTCGGGTTGGAGTGAGTGAGAGAGAAATGTTCCACACTTCATACCTGATGTCTTTGGTGAGCCTCGGTTATATCATCTGTAACTTGTGGCTGAGCACAGTTCCCATCTCCAAAGGACCAGATGGCGCGTGCAGCTTGGAAACCCACAAGGTGCTCGCTGAAACTGGGTGCTGTGTGCTGGTGACAAGCCGGAAGCTGTTGTAGCATCGTGTCTGTTTCACGTGTGGAGAGTCTACTTGGGAAGGTATTCTCCCGGCTTCCTCTACCTGCAGAACCTTCTGCCTTCACACGAAGTCACAAGAAGATGCCGAGAAGTCGGCGCGGAGCTCACTGCTGGGATTCCTTTCTCCTCAACAGACTGTCTGGAGACGATCTGTAATGCTCTGAGTGAAGGCACATACTGGTAGAACTGCCCTGGGGATCGGCAAGGGGACCAGGGCTCCTAGGAGTCCCCTCCCTTCATGGAGAAGGACTGTTGCTGCCCCAGCTGGGCAGCAAAGAAGACGGGCTTTGCAAGCAAGCACCTTTAACTGCTGAGCCCTCTCTCCAGCCCAGATTTTACTCTCTCCCCTGCAGGGTCTCGCTCTAGCCCAGGCTGATCTGGAATTCACTATGTAGTCTTGGGCTGGCCTCGAGCTCACAGCCATCCTCCGACCTCTGTCTCCCAAATGCTGGATTAAAAGTGTGCACCACCACATCCGGGCTAAATACATTTCTGAACAGGAATATGTGTACCAAGCAAGGAAAACTTTTGTTTTTTCCTTTTCAGACAGTCTTATTCTAGCCCAGGCTGACCTGGAACTCACTCTGTAGTCCAGAATGGCCTTAAACTCATGATCCTCCTACCTCTGCCTCCCGAGTGCTGGGATTAAAGGCATGTGCCACCATGCCTGGCCATAATTTTTTTTAACTTTTTATTGATAACTTACATAATTCTAGACAATAACCTACTATGATTCCCTCATCTCTCTCCCCCTCTCGTATCTCTTCCCCCTCTCAGTCAATCTTTTTTTTCATCATCTTTTCCTCCCATTATGTGTAGGTATTCTCGGGCACTGTGAAGTCATCAATATGAAGGCCATTTTGTGTCTGAAGTTTGTGTTGTAAGCAGTCCTACCCTTCCATTGGCTCTTACAGTCTTTCCACCACCTCTTCTGCAATGGACCCTGAGCCTCAGGAGGTGTGATAGAGATGTCCCAGTGCTGAACACACCTGTCATTTCTTCTCAGCACTGTGGTGTCTTTTGAGTCATCCCAGTGGTCACTGCCATCTGAAAAAGAGAAGCTTCTTGAGCCAAAAGTGAGTGTAGCATTATTATATGGGTATGCACATTTTTAAAAAGTGCTTATAAGTCAGTTTGGTGGGCATAATACAAGTATTTAGCCAGACAAGAGCAGGCTAGCTCCCTAGGGTTCATGACTTCCCCTGCCATAAGCTTTTGACTAGGCCTTCAGTACCAGGCATGCTTTCCCTCCTGTGGCGGGGTCCAATTAGAGAGCAATTGGTTTCCCCCCACAATTGATGTGCCACTATTGCCCCAGGTGGCACATTTGGCCTGGCTGGCCAGTCTTAAGGCTTGTAGGGTCCACTGCTGTTCACCACCATTGATGACTTCTCTCTCCGATAGGGCTGCAGGCAGCCATAGCTTTTTCTAGCTTTCTGTCAGCTGGATAACAGGGAGGAGGTTTCCAGCTTGATTTCTCAGTGATCTGCAACCAAGCATATGTGGTCTTCAGAAACAGGGCCTTACCATCTCATTCTGGTGGGCAACCAAGAGCTTCTAGCCACAATTATAAAAAAAGTTTTATTTTATTTGCAAGGAGGGAGAGAATATGAGGAAAGAGCATGGGCATGCGAGAGAGAGGGGGGGGGGTAGGCCAGGGCCTCTTGCCACTGCAAATAAACTCTAGATGCATGCACCATTTTGTGCATCTGGCTTTACGTGGGTACTGGGGAAGTGAACCCAGCTCATCAGACTTTGCAAGCAAATGCCTCTGAGCCATGCCTCCAGTCCCCAGTAGCAATTTTTAAAATAATTCCTCTCTTCTTTCTTAAGGGACACTGGCCTATGAGCCCCAGCATTTCTCCTGTCTCTGTCCCCTCAGCTCTGGGTACAAGCTTTTCTACTGGATGCTCGATATTGAGCTTAGGCTAGTAGCTAGTATTCTTGTCCACTGAGCCATCTTCCAGCCCCTGAAACAGTGTCCTTGTATAACCAGAGATGTGAACTTTATCTTAAATAGGGTTTTAAAAAATTATATGTGGAGGGCTGGAAAGATGGCCCAGAGGTTAAGGCACTTACCTCCAGTGCCTAAGGATGAGGGTTCAATTCCCCAGTACCCACATAAGCCAGACCCACAAGGTGGTGGCCTTGGTTCGTGTTCTCTCTCTCTCTCTCTCTCTCTCTCTCTCTCTCTCTCTCTCTGCTTCTTTGCTTGAAAATGAATAAATAAAATATTTTTTTAAAAATTATATGTGTTTTCCACTTTTGCCATTTTCGTACATGTCTAAATGTATTTTATTCCTCCTAAAGACCCTCTCATCCCATTAACCCCCGTCTTCCTTCTCATCAATCCTCATCTTATTTTCATGACTTTTCCCCACATTGAGTTAAATTAGGGTTGCTTGCAGGTTCAGGGGTGGAAAGCTACCAGAGAACGGGCAGCTTGCCAGAGGCTAGACCACTGATGAACCTGACTCCCCTTTCTCAGCGCTCGTAGCTGCCGGTAGGTAGTCCGGGAGGTCTGGAGGCCTATGCATCCTGCCCCTTCCCATGGGATTTTGAGAAAAGTAAGAGTGCCAGAATCTTTGTGATCCTTTGGCCATCCCAGAAAAGCGCAATAGCTAAGACATAACTTAGAAAACATTAGTTTGTTCATGTTTTGGTAAAGTCAAAAGTAGTAGTAAGATTCACTGACACCAAAAAATTATGGAACAGAAACCTTTTAATTTCTTTTACTTTCATGGTGTGTTTTAGTAAAAATGGTAATATAGGGAAAAGTACCTGTTTCTTTTTGACCCTTCCTTCTGTCTTTTTATCTTTTTGTCTGTCTGTCTGTCTGTCTGTCTCTGTCTCTCTCTCTCTCTCTCTCTCTCTCTCTCTCTCTCTCTCTCTCTCTCCATTTTGCTTTTGGGCATGGGGCTCTCACTACATAGCTCAGGCCGGCCTTGAACTTGTGATCCTCCTGTGGAGTGTTGGGATCGCACAAACGTGCTTCCCTTTGTCGGTTGCCTCTTTCATAATCCTTCCACATAGCATATTTAAGAGTTGTTTAATGAAGGCAGGTAACACGCTTTCAAATTCTTTAATTGTAAAAATGCCTGTTATGGAAATCTGATTGCTAGCTTCTGGTTCTTCCTGACCTTTGTGGGTTTCCTCTGCTGTGCACTAACTAGGCAGGCTCACGTGAGAAAGTCTTCGAGGACTAGTGAAGTGTAGTGTTGGTGTTTCACCAGAACTATAGCCTCCGTGCCCACCTCCAAATCTAGAACAATCTATCTAAATATTAGAAACATCATTATATCAAGTAGCAGTCCTGGTGTGCTGCTGGGAGGTGGTTCAGTGGTTAGAGGCACTTGCTTGAATTGGGTTCAGTTCCCCAGCCACCCATGTAAAGCCTGAAAGGCATTCATTTGTAGCAGTGGGAGACCGTGGCATGCCCATAGGAACACAGACACACATATAAATAAAATTTTCAAAGTCTTAAGAATGTCCGTAACCTTTTTCCCCAGCAGGTTCTGGGAAGAACTCTCAGAGCTAATAGAAATATAATACTTGTCCAAAAATGCTTATGAAAGCAGGATTAGTGGTTTAAAAAAAGCCAGAAGCCCTCTCAGAGGATAATTTATTCATACATAATTTATTCATTTATTTACTTGCAAGTTGGGGGGGGGCTAGGGCCTCTAACCTTTTAAACAACTCCAGATGCATGCGCCACTTTGAGCATCTGGTTTATGTGGGTCCTGGGAAATCGCACCCAGTTCGTTAGACTTTGTAGACAAATGCTTTAACTGCTGAGTATCTCTACAGCCCCCTTAGCGTGTATTCCTAAAAGTTCAAGGTCATGGGCTGTGTGGAGATGGTTCGCTGGTTAAAGGCACTTCCCGGTTTGATTCCCTTTGTGTATCTACCAGCTACACAAAGTGGCCAGCGCGTGGGGTTCGTCTGCAGTGGCAGGAGGCCCTGACAGGCCCATACTCATTCTCTGCTCGGGGAATTGCTGGGCAGTTCAGCTGCCTCTCTAAGGTAATTGGGCCTCTCGTGAATGGATGGGTGTGGATGTGATGGCTAAAGAGGGGGTCTTGGCCACACTTGACCCCGTCTTTGGTATGCTCGCTTTCCCTTAGGCCCTGGCCAGATGCTGGCGTTATGCTTTTGGAATTCACAGCTTCCAAAAGCATGAACCAAACAATCTTCTACTGTAAATAATTTACCCAAGTCGGAGATACTGTGTTCTAACAGCAGAAAAGCAGACCAAGGCCTTAAAAATGGGATGTTTGAAGATACTTCAAGAGTCACAGTGCGTGTGTGTTGCTAAGACCTTAGGTTTGGTTTTTTAAAAATATTTATTCATTTTTCAAGGGGAGAGAGAGAGAGAGAGAGAGAGAGCGCAAGAGCAAGTGAGAGCACACCAGAGCCCACCACCTTGTGGGTCTGGCTTATGTGGGTACTGGGGAATTGAACCCGGGGCCTTAGGCACTGGAGACAAGTGCCTTAACCGCTGAGCCATCTCTCCAGCCCAAGACCTCAGGTTTGTAAACCAGGGATGTGAGGCTATTGACTTGTCAGGGTTGGAGCTCTGCGGTAGATCACTTGGCAAGTATGCACAAAGGCCCTGGCTTCTAGCCATAGAACCAAAAGCAAAAATTGATTTTTCAGGGTTCTTAACCCCACCTGTGGGGATCTGGACTGTATGTGCAAAGTGGGTACCTCGCTGCAAGGAAAATTCTAGAATAGCCAAGCTGTAGATTGGGTGAATGCAAGTAAACACACGCACACACACACACACACCCCTTATCTAGTTTCA
Organism: Zapus hudsonius; assembly: GCA_004024765.1. NCBI lineage: Eukaryota > Metazoa > Chordata > Mammalia > Rodentia > Dipodidae > Zapus > Zapus hudsonius. The sequence continues at coordinate 7,617 of PVHP010044178.1, forward strand.
CGAGGCAACTTTTACTTCATATCCACTTACCATCTGTGTTTCTTGTGCCTGCTGTAGGGAGGGGACACTTGAATTCTGATGAAGCCATCGATCGCCTCTGCAAAGAGCTTTTGTGCTTTTCATGTAACTTACTGAGCACATTGTAGGGCTGTCTGCTGCCCTTCCCTGTTCTGACTTAGGACTAGTGGCCCTGAGGGGTTCTGGATGCCACAGAGAAGGAATGCTATATTTGAATTTTGGGTGTATTTAGTTCCGCATTGTTTATCTCACTGTCCAAAATACATAAAGTCTGCCTTATATTTCTTTTTCTTTTTTTTTTTAGAAAACATTTTAATTATTTTTTATTTATTTATTTGCAAGCAGAGAGATACATACAGAGAGAGAGAGAGAGAGAGAGAGAGAGAGAGAGAGAGAGAGAGAGAGGGAGGGAGGAAATCCAGACACAGGTGCCACCTTGTGCATCTGGCCTATGTGAGTACTGGGGAATTGAACCCGGGTCCTTAGGCACTGGAGATAAGTTCCTTAACCGCTGAGCCATCTCTCCAGTCCCACCTGCCTTATATTTCATCGTGCTATTATTACCCATGTGCTCAAAATTGCCTATTAATGGTGAAACATGCTTCCTTTAAAAACTTGAGTTTCCTTCATTCCTTGTTTTTTTTTTTTTTTTTTTTTTTAAATAAAAGGTCAGAGCCAGGCATTGTAGTGCACACCTTTAATCCCAGCACTCATGAGGCAAAGGTAGGATTACCATGAGTTCAAGGCCAAACTGAGACTACAGAGTGAATTCCAGGTCAGCCTGGGCTAGAGTGAGACCCTACCTTGAAAAACCAAAAATAACAACAACAATAATAAAAGGATAATAATAAAAGGCCAGGGCTGGGGAGATAGCTCTGTTAGGTTGAGTTAAAGCAGCTTTTTGATGTTAGCTGCAGCTGATTTTCAGTTAGAATAAAGCAGTTCTTTGCTGGGCTCATCTCACACTGACCAGATCGTTCTGTTACTGCTCATCAGGATGTGGGAGATGGCATTTGTGTGAAGAAGCTGAGTGTTAGGCTAGCTAGTGTAGCGTGAGTGAAGAGTGGTACAGAGAGGCAGTCATGACCCATTTTACCCAAGCCCCCTCCACAGCAGTATTCACAAGACTTTCTTCTTAACCATTCTCTCTTTTGTTGGTGTGTGGAAGAGTGTGTGTGCGTGCACACGCACTAGGTGTTCTCCTCAGCCCACCATGTTTTTAATTAATTCACAAGCAGATAGAGAGACAGAAAGGAGAGAGAGAGAGAGAGAGGATGAATATGGGCTACCAGGGCGTCTAACCACTGTAATGAATTTCAGATGCAGGTGCCACTTTGTGTGTCTGGCTTTATGTGGATACTGGGTAATCAAGCCTCAGCCGTTGGGCTTTGCAGGCAAGTGCCTTAACCTCTGAGCCATCTCTCTAGCCCCACCTTATTTTATTTTACTTAATACATGGTTTCTCGCTGAACCCAGAGCTTATAAATTCAGCTAGACTAGCTAGCCAGTAATTCCCCGGGACTCTGCTGTCTCCCCGGATTACAGGTGTGCCCAGCTTTTACGGATGCTTGCTTTCTAAACTTAAGCCCTCCTGCTTGTGCTTACCCACTGAGCCATGTTCTCAGACCAGAAACATTATTTTCATTTACTACATTTATTTAAATTTATTTTCATCGTGGACTTTTGGCTATCTCCAAGAACACAGATGCAAGGACCATTGTTACTAGCTCAATTTTTCGAGGAAAACAAAAGAATTTAAACATCTATAAACCTATACAAAGAAGGTGTGTTACACATGTCTAAAGTGTATTCTCCTTTAGCAACAGTAGACTGCTCAGCAACGTCACTTTGAGAGATAAGACAGTATGTCTTCATTTATAACTTGAAATCGTGTATATGAAATGAGTTCCTTGTATTTTTATGGAGTGTGTGTTAACTAAATTGAAGCTGAGCACATTATGATCCCAGCTCTCTGGTGGCTGAGCTGCAAGTTTGGATTTTAAAAAATTCACAAACTGGGCGTGGTGGTGCACGCCTTTAATCCCAGCACTCTGGAGGCAGAGGTAGGAGGATCGCTGTGAGTTCAAGGCCAGCCTGAGACTACAGAGTGAATTTCAGGTCAGCCTGGGCTAGAGCGAGACCCTAGCTGGGGGGGGGGAAGATTTGCAAAACATACAATAGTAACTGGTGCATTACAGAGAAAGCAGGAATGGAAAATCACTCTGTCCATAATGATTTCTGTTTCTATAAAAAGTCAAACTATACAATAAAATATTTGTTAATGAGAGATGTTGAATAGATTTTTTTTTTGTTTTGAGGTAGGGTCTCGCTGTAGTCCAGGCTGACCTGGTGGCTTCAACTCATAGCCATCCTCCTACCTTGGCCTTGGTAAACAGATACATGTCGATGTATCTTATTCTTTTAAAAAGACTGTTTAAAACTTTCCCCAGAAGAAAACAACTATGCTCATTATTTAAAATTCATAAAATAGAGCTGGGGATGATGGCTCATGCCTTTCATACTAGCACTTGGGAAGTGGAGGAAGGAAGTTTGGGAGTTCAAGGCCATCTTTGGCTATAAGTGAGATCAATGCCAGCAGCCTGAATTACATGAGACCCTATCTCAGATAATAATTTAAAAACCCACAAACGCTCAAAAAATAATACGATGTAGAAAAAAAATAAAGAGCACTCATTACTAATGTATAACTTGAATCAAGAGTATTTTTCTTTGGGAGAATTTCTGTTAAGGAAAGTCTTATAGTCGACAGGCAGTTTAGCCTGATGTCCAGTGCCAGGGGAATGAGTGAATCACGTACGTCCAACAGTTACATGATGCTTTTATCTGGTTACTTGTGGATTTTAACCTTGTAGACTGTGACATTAATTTTTCTTAATTTTTCCTTTTTCCATTTTATTTCAGGGTGTTTTCCTCTAATTGATTATTTTCCTCTACCTAGTTTGCAATTCAGAGGACTTGGGATAAGCATCAGAACATCCTTGATTCTAATTTTTACTTAGTTACTAATTTACTTGTGGCCTTGGGCAAATCACCTAGTCACTATTGAATGAGTGACTATTTATTTATTCACTGAGGTCTAAACACTGGGTGGGAACTGACAGAGCCCAAGGCAGGTTGTTGGTTACTTCTCTTGCCATGACCCAATGCTGACTAGAGGCTTCTTCAAGGAGGAAGGATTTGCTTTGGTTTATAGTTTAAGAAGGGACACAGTCCCTGATGGGGAAGGCTTGGTGGCAGGAACATGGTGTGGTCACATTGCTTATTTAGTCAGGAAGCAGAGAACAGACAGGAAATGGCTCCAGACTGTCAAACACAAGGCCTACCCCCAGCAACTGACCTCTAGCAAATCTTACAGCTTTCCAGAACAGTGCTGCTAGTGGGGACATGAGCCTGGGGTGTGAGGGGGGAGGAATTCACATTCAAACTTAAACATTTGGCGTGAACTGGACTCCCACAGAGCAGAACCTATGAAATTCCTGTGTTCTAGTTTTTTTCTCCCCCAACCCCTGCACTCAAGTAGGCTCTCAGCTCTAGCCCAGGCTTACCTGAAATTCACAATGTAGTCTCAGGATAGCCTCAAACTCAAAGTGATCCTCCTACCTCTGCCTCCCTCTGAGAGCTGACACCACTCCAGACTTCTCAGGTTCTTTATCTGCAAAATGGAACTGATAATGCCTGTCTCATCTCCCACAGGCAATTTAGGGATCCCCTGGGGGCATGGTCCATCTTTCCCTCAAGGCCTTTGCCTCTCTCTGTGTTCACTGGTTAGAAGTGCCTGTCCACCGCTTGTGGGCAGCCTGTAGCCCTACCTTGGAAACCATCCCCCTCCCAACTTGGCTCAAACATATCCAAAGCAAGAAGCCTGCCTGCGCCAACTCATGATTTAAGATATGATTGGTGGACGGAACATTCACAACTCTGTCTTTTATTTTTGCCACCTTCCAGGTGCGAACAGGCTCTGGTGCAGAGGAGGGTTGGTGGAAGTTGACTGAATTAAAAGCTTTGAAAACTATGCAGAAAAGATCGTATCATCTAACGTGTGAATGTGGTGTTTGGAATTCCTGGGTCTGGCCAAGTGTTATTGTCAGAGATTTTGATCTTTCTCTGTTAGGGGTTTGGCCCTGCCTGGCACACACATCCCCTACTGGTGAATTTATATAAGCCTAGTGGCTTATACAGCTGCTTGGGCTTCTAAAACGAGGCGCTTGTCCAGGGACACCCAGCCTCCAATGCTGTGTGCAAACGGTAATTCAGTCATTCTCACGTGTGGAGATGGGGACGCGTGCCACGGCAGACCCCACAGTCAGATGGCGGAGGCAGCCCAGGCCATTGCTCACTCGTTCTGACATGCGTAGAGCTCTCTGCCCTGCTTGCCTCCCGAGGGTGATGTACATTCTTTTACATGACAGTGAAAATCAGCTAAACACAACCACATGGCTTTTAAGTGCATTTTCCGTTTTATCCTCAGATAACTGACTGAGGGCAAGATGAATGTCAAGGGGCACGAGATGGATGGTTTGTCTGCACCACCCATCCCGTAGGTAAAGGAGGGTGGGATTGAGATTGGGTAGCCAGAGGGTTAGCGTTCTACTTAAATGACTTTACCATTCACTTTCACAGCGGTTTTCACATTATTTGATCTGTTCCTGTGTGATCCAGCTAAGAGGTTATAAGATAGAAGGGGGACAAATCAATTTTGGTGTCACAGATTTGGGCCCAATTCCCAGTCATTTACCACTGTGTGGTCTGGGGCAAGCTTGCAGTTTGGGCCTCACTTGAGGTCCTCTTCCTCCATAAAACAAGATTCATAGCCCTGCTGTCCTTTAAAGGGAAGATGGCCGGTAAAGCTCCAGGGCCCAGTTCACCATGGCCAGTAAATTAATGTCAGCTCTTACTGGAGTTTGAACATTAACAGAGAGCCTCCTGTCACTGGCCTGCTGGAGAGGCAAGAGGCGCCCCCCTCAGTCACACACACCCTCTTTGGAAAGTTTCCTGAAGTCAGTTTTAAAGCACTGCATTCAGATTAAAGAGATGCTCTGAGTTGTTAATAAAACGTCATTGAAAGCTGTGAAAGCCAGGTATGGGGGCACAAAAGAAAGGGGTTATTATTTTACCTGGGTGGTAAACAAATGAATGTCACAGTAAGAATATGGATTTCTATACAAACAGCAGGCTTCGGCCACAGCCTGATTTTGAACCGCTCAGGCTCTGGTCTCTGGCAGCATGGCCTCCGCTGATGGGGACTTGTCTTTGGGGACTTGTTACCCTCCATCATGGTCACTACTTTGAGTCACCTTGGCATCTGTGTGTCACTCTGGATATTGATGTGGGTGAGGAACATTTTCGTGGGTTTGTAAATCCTGCTCACTTACCCTGGCCAGGCCATCTGGCCCAGGGGATTCTCCTGTCTCAGTCTCCCTCTTCCCCTATGAGGCCTGAGATTACAGGTGCTCACCACTTTGTCTTGCTTTCTCTGGGTTCCAGGGATCTGATCCGAGGGTAATTGTTACTACCCACTGAGCCATCTCCATAGCCCTCAAATCCTGTTTTCCCCTTGTCTGAAGGGATTCCTGGTCAGCGGATTCACCCAGGCTTACAGTTCAGAAGCATGGCAGGAACCTTAGCCGTGTCTGCTGCTCGCTCCAGCAGCTCCAAGACTTTGAGAGTCACTGACAGCGAGGACATCAGGATACTGGGTTGACCTCCGCCTGTGATGGGAGCAGGTCACAGTTCCTCACTGCTGTTTGCTCATGAAACATGCAAGTGTGTGTCCTCCCCATTTTATAAAAATGGACTCTACTTCTGATTTTCTTAATGTTTTAACCTCTGGTTGGTCTGCAGTACATCTCCTGTCATTGCTTCTGATGACTGCAATCCCCTCCTGGAATGTGGACACCAGCCTTACACTGGCCTGACCAAAGCCTGCTGGGATTATGAAGGGTGGAGAATAAGAGCTAGCTTTCTTGCTAAGAACTGTTTGCTTAGTTTCAAAATTGGTGCAGCACAAAACTGTGAGACAGAGTACACGTGCATTCCAAGGTTTCCTTTCCTTTGCAAATGAGACATTCATGGGAGGCAGTGAATGGAGCCAGTGTGGTCTTCTCCAGATAGCAGCCCAGAGTACGCAGTGGACAGCTAGGCACACATGCTCTTGCTCTCGCTCCCCCTTCCTCACTTCCACTTAGTTTTATGTTGTGATCCTCCAAATCAGAAACCTTGATGAAAAGATTGATGACGTTGGCCAAGCTGTCTCTGCGTGACCATTATAAATTTTGCTGATTGTCACTGCCATTTCTCATATCAGGAGAGCTCACGTCACTGTCACAGCCATGAAAACCTAACAATCTGAAGGAGGAAACATTCATTTGGGTTCAGGCTTTCAGAGACCTCCGTCCATGGTCAATTGGCTCCATTGGTTTGGAAGGCCCAAGGCAGGGCGTCGCAGACACACCCAGAGATGTGCAGTCGAACTGGCATTCCAGATTCGCCATTAAAATGACCCGGTTGATTATTCAGGGACATG
>PVHP010044179.1:0-14191 GCA_004024765.1 Zapus hudsonius
TGACTGACCAGTGAGTTCACTCTCCACCCTGACAGGGCTTGGGTGTGTGTGGTCAAAGTTGGCTTTTTAAATAATACATTTTTAAAAGTTTATTAAGAGAGCTTAGGCATGCCAGGGCCTCCAGCCGCTGCAAACAAATCTCAGAGCATGTGCCACCTTGTGCATCTGGCTTTATGTGGGTGCTGGGGAGTCAAGCCCAGGTTGTTAGGCTTTCAGGCAAGCGCCTTAAGCTGAGCCATCTCTCCAGCCCACCCCTGGCTTCTTATGTGAGTTCTGGGGACTCACGCTTGTGCTGCGAGCACTCAGCCACTGAGCCATCTCTTCAGCCACCAGTTTTCCCTTATAAGTCACTATTAACTCAAGTTACAGATTATGAAACTCTCCTCTTCTGTGATTTAAAACTATTAAAGCCAGGTGTGGTGGCGCACGCCTTTAATCCCAGCACTCGGGAGGCAGAGGTAGGAGGATCACCGTGAGTTCAAGGCCACCCTGAGACTACATAGTGAATTCCAGGTCAGCCTGGACTAGAGCGAGACCTTACCTCGAAAAACAAAACAAAACAAAACAAAACAAAAAAAAGAAGTTGGACATGGTGGTCATGCCTTTAATCACAGTACTCCAGAGGCAGAGGTAGGATTGCCAGGAGTTCAAGGCCACCCTGAGATGACATAGTGAATTCCAGGTCAGCCTGGGTTAGAGCGAGACCCTACCTTGAAAAACCAAAAATAAATAAATAAATAAAAATAAAACTATTGACCCTACCTCGAAAAACCAAAATAAAATAAAATAAAACTATTAAAGTACAGATGATCTATGATGTATGAAAGAATTAAATCACAGTGTTTTGCAAATTGAAAATATTGTGTGAAGAAACATTTAATTCATACAACCTGCTGAATGGCCCAGCTCAACAGTTGTTTCTCTTTGCGACTGGGAGCAGACTGGGAGCCTTCCTGTGGGCCCTGGGTGTTGTGTGGGGGTTGAGTTTAACTTGGACTTTCTTGGAATCTGTGATTCCAGGATTTGAACCACAGCAGGTCCCTGGAGAAGGAAGGGGAAGAAGCCTGGGTGGACAGGAGAGGGGCTGGTGGAAGGGTACTGATGTGTGATTGGCTGTAGGCAGTTAGGTTGCCCAAAGGGTGTGGGAGTCATTCCACCCATTTCTAGAGAGTTTAGGCCTTGGACCCTCCCCCACCTCCATCTGTCTTGTGCGGAGGCTTGAACTCAGGACCTTATGCATATTAAGCACACGATGTACTATGAAGCTACCACTCCCCCCCCCATTTCTTTTATAAGCTGCCTTACCCAGATCTCTTGGGTTTGTCCAGACTTAAGACAATGGAATCTTTTCTTATCTCCTGGGGCTCCTTGAACCTTAGGCCTCAAGAACCTAGTCTCCTGTCTATAATCACGGGAGTAAGGGGGGGACCCCACCTGGTCTCCTGCAATCAGGGAGGAGGCCTGCACACTCCCTGGCCTTGTACACACCCAGCCTCCAGTACTGCCTTGCTCCCAGCCTCAATGATGGGGTCTCACTGTGCCATGTTTTTCTCCCAACTCCTTGCCTCTGCTCAGGCTGCTTCCTCAGCCTGTCATGGCCTTCTCCTTGCATGTTGTCCCAAGGCCTTTGTTTTGTGATTCTGACCAAATAAATGATTCCCAGATGCACCTGGTGCTCACTCTCTTGCGCTCTCTCCCCAGAGAACAACTCTGCATGTTTACACGGCTCCCTATAAGCCCATGGATGCCTGCAGGTCATACAGGTCTCCATCATTTTTGAAGAAACACTGGGGTGCAAACAGCGGAAGGAGTCGGGTTAATCTTTCAGTATTAGTTGGGAGGGGATAGAAAGCAAGAATTAAATTACACATGGAGGAAACTGAGGGATCAAGAAGTCCCTCCTCAGCAGAGTAGATTCAACAGAGATCATTGGGACAGGAAAAAAAATTGTGGGAGTGGTGGCACACCCCTTTAGTCCCAGCACTTGGGGGGCTGAGGTAGGAGGATCACTATGAGTTTGAGGTCAGCTGGAGCTACAGAGTGAGTTCTAGGTCAGCCAAATGGACATGTGCATAGGTGGACGGATGGATGGATGGGTGGATATAGGTGGGTGAAATGGACAGATACAAAAGTGAATAGGGGCTGGAGAGATGGCTCAGTGGTTAAGGCCTGCCAAGCCTAACAACCTAGATTCAATTCTCCAGTACCCATGTAAAGCCAGATGCACAGTGACACGTGCATCTGGAATGTGTTTGAAAAAAAATAATAAAATAGAAAAAATAAATAAGTAAATAAATTAGAAAAAAGTGACTAGATGGATGTATGGGTGGATGGATGGGTGAGGAGACGGCCAATAGGTGACCAGATTGAAAGATGGATATATGGTGGGAAAATAGAGACTGAAGGGGTGATAGCAGGTGGATGGGCTGACGTATGGACATGAAGAGCCTTAGATGGACGTGTGGGCAGAGAAATGAACCAATAAATGGGCAGTTTGGGTGAACAGATAGATTATGAATGTATGGCTTCATAATGGACAGATAGATAAGCAGACCACCAGATAGACAGACATAGAGGTGGATGGGAAATGGAGGAATGGATGTACACACAAGACACAGATTGACATCAACATTGGCAAAAGGTGAGGAAACAACCGGGATGGACTGGGGACAGAGTTCTTGAGGATCTGAAAGCAGCTGCGATCCTCATGCAGTTGGTGGAAGAAGCCAGGACTCTCCGAGTGAGAAGAGCCAGGAAAGGAGCAAAGCAGTGCCAGGCTGAAGACCTACCCTGGGCTGTGCCCTGCTCTGGCCCACAGGTAGAGCCAGGCCTGGTAGCCTTGCGATCTGAGCCCTCAGCCTGCCCTGCTTACCCAGGAAAGTCAAGGCCTCAAGTGGCCACCACTCTGAGCCCAAGGAGGTGACTGTCGGCCACATGGGAGGTCTCTAAAGAAGTAGACATTATTGGGTTGGGGGTTTGGACAGCTCCAGCAGGGCACAGGCTGTAGAGCCCTGGAGGCCTTCCAGTGGTAGAATTAGCCTTTCTCTCCCAACTCCAGCTTCCTCTGGGCAGGGGGCCTGGCCCCCATGGCCTCCCAGGCCAGCCCTCTGAGCACCACCTGCCCCAGCCGGCCAGAGACTTCCTGTAGCGCAAGAGATTTATGCAAACGGGCTGGGGCGGTGATGTCACCCCAAGGGGACTATCTCCCAGTGGCAGGCCCTTCGATAAAATCAGGAACTTGTGCTGGCCCTGCAATGTCAAGGGAGGGGGCTCACCCAGGGCTCCTGTAGCTCAGGGGGCAGGCCTGAGCCCTGCGTCCGTCCCAGGACTGTCCAGCCCCCTGACGGGGCACCCCATCCTGAGGGGCTCCGCGCTGGCCCCCACCGAAGCAGGGGATCTGACCGACTCGGAGCTCAGCTGGATGTTACAGACGTGCAAAATGGAAGGGTTTCCCCTCGTCCCCCCTGTGAGTACTGGGGCTCCACCAACAGCCCAACCCTGGGCCCTGGGATGCCCGCCTGCCTGCCCACTAACCCTGTCCGCCCACCCGCTCGCCCTCTGACTCCCTATCAGTGGGAAGTTGGTGTTTCCTCCCCAGAGCTGCTGGCCTGAGACCTAGCGAGGGGCCATTGGCTTCTTCGGAGCGTGCCCTGGGCGGGCTGAGGACTGTCGCCTGGGCCCATGGTGCGGCTGTGATCGCTGGGGCCTGAACAGTTATTTATAGATGGGACTCAGTAACAGGGCTAGGGTGCTGGGCTGAGGATGGTGAGGGTGGCCATGGAAAGGGTGTGGAGGAGGTGGGGAGACGGCCTAGGGAGGGTTAGGCTTAGTTCTCAGGATGGGAAGAGCTGAGGGGGGAAGGCAGCGGGCAAGATCTTGAAATCCATAACCTTGGGGCTCATGGAACAGAGGGTGATGGAACTCTGGGTCACCATGGGTCCTTAGTGCCCCATCTGGGGCTGAGCACAGAAAAAGGACCGTTGAAGCAAGTGCTGGGACTTAGACCTACATGTCCCTGAGCGGGTGTTTGCGACAGTTGGAAGGTCTTGGGGTCAGGCAGGGCAGCAATAGGCCATGCAGTGCACTGTAGGCCAAGACTGAGGTGAGTGAAAGGCTGGCCAAGGGTGATGGGCTGGGACGGAGATTGAGCATTAGACTGAACTAAATCTGGAGATGAAGACGCAGGAGTCCCTGGGGACCCCAGGAAGGTCAAGGTAAGCAGGAGGCATGGATTGCACAGTTTGCCCAGCTTTCAGCGACAGTTATACTCTTAGGCAGGTGGCAGCCTAGGATCCTCAGAAAGAGCCCTTTTGCCTTCTGCCACTCTTGAGGGGAGCTGGAAAGGGTTGGGCAGGGCCTGTCCACCTGACTCAGCTTTCCCGGCTTAGACGCTGTGCTCCTTCTTCCCCACCCTACCCAGCTACAGAGCTGCGGGAGGCACCCCAGGCCTGACATCACAGCCAACATTCTGGGCAGGCTGGGTGTGCTGCCTGGAAACCCCAGGGGGAGGGGCAGCTCGGGGCCCCCCCTCACAGCCTGACACAGTCAGGCTCCGCCAGGCCTCATCATCCCCACTCCAACCTTGGCCATCGTCCTCCCCTGGGACCAAGACGGTGTTAGGGGTGGGTCCAGGTGATGGAGGCTGTCCACTGTGCCTCAAACAAGCCACAGGCCCAGAGGCTTTGGCTCACTGTCTGTCATCATGGACCTCTCAGTCCTGAACCCAAAACAGAGCTGACCAGGGAGCAAATCTCCTTGGGATCCCATGCCAGTTCCTTCTCAGGCTCCAGGAGCCACTCTGAGTGGGTGGGCTCCCAAGGCAGCCCTACTGGACAAGCCCGGAGGGCCCCAGTAATTATTGTGTAATCCCCAGGCTCACTGTGGGGGTGGGGAGTGAAGGCTGAGGACCGGGAAGAGGCTTCATGGCTATTGGGAAGGCCCTGGGCGTGCATGTCTCCGTGCCAGAGCCAGTGAGAGACGGTAGGGAGAGAGGAGAAAGAGGAGAAGGGAGAGGGGTAGAAGACGCCACTCCACCTTTGATCCCAGCACAGAGGAGGGTTGCCATGAGTTCGAGGCCTGGAAAGAACAAAAAGAAGGGATAGAGGAAGAGCAGGGAGGAAGAGGAGGAAGAGGGCAAGGAGTGAGAGAGAGGAGAAAAGGAAGAAGGAGAGGGAGAGGATTGGGAGAGGAGAGAAGGACCCGGTGGGAAGTGAGAAGGAAGGAGAGGAGGAAGAGAGAAGGAATGGGGACAGGAAGTATCTGAGTAAGGGAAGGACAGTGGGGGTTAAGCCCACTGTCCCTTGACCCCCAAAGCCTGTGTGACTTTTGTACAAAACAATCATCAGCAGCATGACCGTCATCACGGTGGCCCTACACCTTCCCAGGCTGGGGGTGCGCGCTGTGCGGGAGGCTTTGTGGAAGGTTGGGGGTGTGAGTGAGCATTCATGGCTGGAATGCACTGTGAGCATGATCGGTCCTTAGACTGGAAACAAGCGTGAGGGTTTATGAGAGTGCGGGTGTGCCCACATGTGAGGTCAGGACAGATGTGAGAGGGGGTGTATCTGTGTGAATGTACCCCCGTTGGCTTGGGGATGTGAATGGGAGGGGTCTATGGGGAGTGAGCAGAGCAGGGAGGAGGATGGGCTATGCCCTTCCATCAGTCCTGCTCCTCTGACTTCTGACCTCTCTAGCCCATCACTCCCTCCTACTTCCCCAGGCCCTGTCCTGTGGATTCCCAGCAGAAGTCAGGCAGGCTGGTGGAGGTCCGGTCCTGATTGCAAACCTGGCTGAGGTCTACCCCTCAGTCCAGGTCCTGACACCTTCCTCTCTCAGCAGCCATCGGAAGAGCTGGTTTCCTATGACACAGATCTGTACCAACGCCAGACACATGACTACTACCCCTTTATCAGCAGTGATGGAGAAAGCCACAGCGGTAAGTAAGACCCGGTGCCCCTCATCCCATCCTGGCCCCCGGCCAGGGAGCACCCAGGGCCTGGACAGAGAAAAGAACCAGCTCCCAGGGACTCCTTTGGAATTCTGAGAGTCATAGGAACACAGCCACCTCATCCCTGCATCCGACACCACCCACCCCACCTTCCATGCCAAGGGCAAACAGCTCCCTCCACATTTAGCTCGGAGACTTTTTAAAACTGAGGCTTAGGGAGCTAGGTGGTTTGTCCTGGAAACCACCAGTGAAATACAGGTTGATCTACCCAATGTCCAGTGCTTTTCCTCTGCCCACTCATCCATCCCTCTCCTCTGTCCTTGTCGCAAGCTCTCCTCCCTGCTGTCCTCCTCAGGGTCAGCTGTGGGGCTACATGTAGGTCTCAGGAATGCTTTGTCTGTAGGAGACTTAGTGGCATCCTCTGCCTCTCCCATGACAACTGTCTTTCCATTCTCCCCAGCTCAGCACTGCTGGGCTAAGGGAAAGCCTCCCAACACCCCTTGTTCAGAGGCTAAGATCCCCAGTCTGTTCAGACTGGGAAAGAAGCTGGGCTGACTGTCCGCAAGGCCCTGCCTCATCCTGGGTCAAATTCAGGGGTGAGGAGACAGATTTTCAGTGGTTGGGGCCTGGCCAGGGATATGGCAGGCCTCCAGGAGCGGATCTTGGCACTGATGTGGACATCATTGAGCCAAAGTTGAGGTGACCCAGTTAAGGGATGGGCCCTGATTAGTGAATTTTCCAGGGTGTCTGAGTCCAGAGATGTGGGGGTGTCTGCAGCCTACAAAACAGAGACAGTGTGGGTGCCATAGCTGAGGGAGACGTCACAGCCAGGGAGGCCATCTGTGGCAAGCCCCATATATAGGGATCTTCCATCTGGATGTCAAATCTTGAAAACAACTTCACAAGGAACTCCCACCTGACACCCCATATGCAGACCGCAGGAGAAAGGTGGATACCCTAAGGGGAACAGGCTTCCTTGGAACCCCAAGGCTCGAAAAGCTTCTGTTCTTGTAAGCTTACCTAGAATTATATGAGAAATGCATCCAGCGGGAAGCCCAGAGAATGTTAAAAGTCCCTCTCTCTCATTTGACTTTATCCACAGCTCTCTTTACCCAGATTAAGAACCAGGTCTGAGTGACCCCTACACCCTCTCCACCCTTCCAGCAGGCAGGTCTAGACACGCTGCCCCTCTGGGTTTGAGGAGAGCGCCCCCTGGTGGCAAGATCCTGCAAGTGCAGCGAGCTTTCTCTTTGGCTCAGTTCACTGGGTGGGGTTGGAGGCATTTCTTTAAAAAAAAATATATGAGAGAGGGAGAGAGATGAGAGGAAGAGAGAGATGAGGGGAGCCTTTTTGCAAGCTGCACATGAACTCCAGACCCATGCACCACTTAACTTAGTGCATCTGTCTTTAAGTGGGTGCTGGGTGATTGAATCAGGGCCAACCCAGGCCTGCAGGCTTTGCAAGCAAGCACCGCTAAGCCATCTCCCCAGCCTAGCCTCGGCTGGGCTGGTGGTGTGAGTGTGCCACAGAAAATCTGCAATTCCCTGGCTCAAGGCCCCCAGTGGGTTCTCTGGGTGGGACGATAGAAATGACTCCTGGATGGACACCTGGGTGTCTCTGGTTCTGCTCACTCCCCACCTTCTGCCATCATTACCAGTCTGGGTATCTGTGCTGTCCCTTCTAACACCTGCTGGGAGGTAATTGCCCAAAGACTCAAGAAGGGAGACAGCCAGGTCCTTCAGCTAATCCCTGCCCTCCGTGTCCACACGGAGGATTGTGATGCTTAGTTAAAAGGCTTTGATCCAGTCCTGGCTTCACTCACTAACCACTGTGTAGCTTCGATCTAAGCGATATAACCTTCATCTATGGAAGTACCTTACAGAGGCGTGGTGGATCAGTGAGGGGACGAGTGTAATCTGTGAGGTTGTGTTCTATGCTGGGAATAAGACCAAGGAAATGCTCAGTACAAACTGTAGCTTTCCTGCACCCCAAAGCAGGAAGAAGCAGCGCAGGGAGGGGAGAAGCAAAGATCAACTAGGTCATTGTGGACTCAAAATGGGGGACAGCCAACCAGCCACCCATCCACTCACCCACCCATGACACAATCCATCCATTTACTCACTCTCCCATTTATCCATTCACTTATCCATATGCTCACCCTCCCTCCCACCCATCCTTCCAACCATTTACCATTGAGTACATGCCTCCCTTCCTCCTCTAACATGACTCCATCCATCACAGTGTTTGCACTCCATGTACCTGGACCCTGTTGTAGAGTCCAAGACGAGCAGACCAAGCAAGCCACGGAGGTCCTATAAAGTGCAGTGATGGGGGCACGTGCTATGAGTGGCCCAGGAAGAGGGGATGTGAGTGAGGGGAGGAGACCCCATGCTGGAGACCCTAGGCACGGGGAGCAGAAAGGACAAAAGCAGGAGGACCCACACAGAGGGCCTAGTGACTGCTGAGCACCGGCTCATGGAGATGGACTGAAGTCAGGTGGTCAGCAGGAGGCCATTCACAAAAGATGTGAAGGCGTGGAGGGGTGTGGGTGACATCCACATACAAGGCCATCTCTGAGCGTCACTATCAACCATCCTGGAGAGTTGATTTTTTTTTTTTTTTTGGTTTTTCGAGGTAGGGTCTCGCTCTAGCCCAGGCTGACCTGGAATTCACTATGTAGTCTCAGGGTGGCCTTGAACTCACCTCCTACCTCTGCCTCCCCGAGTGCTGAGTGCTGGGATTAAAGGCGTGCGCCACCACACGGGGATCATACAGGGGAGTTTCAAGCAGGGGAAATAACGTGATCTGAATAACATGTGCTGTTGAATACAGTTTAGATACTTAAGTTTGAATTAGAATTTATAAAAATGACAAGTAATCATTGCCATAATGTAACAAACCCAGCTTATCAAGAAAATTTTCTCTTCCTCGCCTTCCGCCCCCCCCCATCATCTGTCCTGGAAGACACTACCTTGAAAAAACAAAAAGTAGAGTGGCCTAGTCATGCGCTCTGCCCCTTGCTCCTTGCCGTGATACCCAGGCCCGTGAGAGAGGCGGTGGGTGTCTGCTCTGGCTGCAGTGCTGTGCAAATGTGCCAGTGAAGTGTGAACTAGACACCCAAGCACTGTCTGTCATTCACACACACTGGCTTTTGGGGGCTTAGCCCAGCCTTTCAGTTTGTGCACATTCACACCACGCCCATGGCTTCCCTCCCCGGTGATAGATGGGAACTTGTTAAAATGCTTTTGAACAAATGTGCCCATGATTAGGACCACGTGACAACGACTCTGATTACCTCCTCCTGTCCCTGTGCTTCTTGGGGTGCTGTGGCCAGGAGATAAGAGCTCGCACTGCTGGGATTCATCCTCCATCCCCTTTGCTATCTGGAGTGACTGCGGCCAGAATACTGGACCTCTCCGTGCCTCCCTCTCGCTTGACCACTCTTGGGTGAATGGCTGGATTGTCTGGGGTCCCCTCCTGTCTTCTTTCTATGCTGGTGGGAATAGAACTCAGGCTGCAAATATTTTCTCTTTTTTATTTTTTCTTGGTTTTTCAAGGTAGGGTCTCACTGTAGTCCAGGCTGACCTGGCATTGACTCTAGTCTCAGGATGGCCTTGAACTCAGGGCAATCCTTCTATGTCTACCTCTGCCTCTCTGCCTCCCAATGCTGGGATTAAAGGCGTGTGCCACCACACCTGGCCATTCTTTTTCTTTTCCTCCTCCTCCTCCTCCTCCTCTTCCTTCTTCTTCTTCTCCTCCTCCTCCTTCTTCTTCTTTTGGTTTTTCGAGGTAGGGTCTCGCTCTAGTCCAGGCTGACCTGGAATTCACTATGTCATCTCAGGGTGGCCTCGAACTCACTGCAATCCTTCTACCTCTGCCTCCCGAGTGCTGGGATTAAAGGTAGGTGGCACTATGCCCGGCTTTCTTTTTCTTTTACTGCTTTCTTTTTTTAAAAAAAATACATCATCTATCTATCATTTATCTATCTATCATCTATATATGAGAGAGAGAATGGGCACTCCAGGGCCTCCTCCCATTGCAATTAAACTTCAGATGCACATGCCACTTTGTGTATCTGGCTCCACATGGGCACTGGGCAATCGAATTTGGGTGGTCAGGCTTTGCAAGCAAGTGCCTTTAACTGATGAACCAACTCTTCAGCCCTTTTTCTTTCCTTTCCTTTCCTTCTTCATCTCTCTCTTTCTTTCTTTCTTTTCTTTTTTTGAACTTTTTTGAGGCGGAGTCTCACAGTAGTCCCAGGCTTGCCTGGAACTCACTGCAACCCTCCTACCTCAGCCTAGGATTAAAGGTCTGGCTATTTTTTTTCTCTTATAAAGTGGAAAGCATTTCTCTGTCTTCTGGTTAATAGAGTTTTTCTTATGAAATTCACTGTATAGTCTCAGGATGGCCTCAAACTCATGGCAATCCTCCTCTGCCTCTGGAGTGCTGGGATTAAAGGTGTGCTCCACAATGCCTGTCTTATTATTATTATTTTAAATATTTTTATTTATTTGCAGAGAGAGAGAGAGAGAGAGAGAGAGAGAGAGAGGGAATGGGCACACCGGGGCCTCCAGCTACTGAAAATGAACTGCAGATGCATGCTCCACTTTGTGCATCTGGTTTTAGGCTTTCCAGACAAGCTTCTTAACCACTGAGATCTCACCCCAATCTCCCCAGCCCTTGTTAGTATTTTACTGAAGGTCAAATACAAAGTATACATTTTTCCACGTTAAGTGCACAGCTGGGTGGTAGCAAGTGCGTTCATACCAGCACGCAATGACTGCTGTCAAGCATCCCCACAGATCTTTTCATTTTGCACAACTGAGACTATCCCGATGAAGCCAAACTCCCCATTCCTGGCGATTCTACTTTCTAGCTCTGTGAACTGCACTGCTTTAGGCGCCTCATGTGAATGGAGTCGTACAGTAGTTGTCCATCGGAGTGGTAGAAGGTTCCACGATTCCTTTTTATGGCTGAATAACATTTCACTGCATGTTAAACCGCATTTTGCTTCCTCATGAATCTGTTGATGGACACTTGGGCTGCTTCTACTTTTTCTTTTTTGATATATTATATATTTGTTTTTTATTTTAAATTTTATTTTTTTACTTTTTATTGATAACTTCCATAATCATAGATCATAAGCCATTAAGATTCCCTCCCCACCCTCCCCCATATTTTCCCCCTCTCTATTAGTCTCTGTTTGTTTTGGTGTCATCATCTTTTTCTCCCATTATGTGTAGGTATTATCGGGCACTTGACGTCATGAATATCAAGGCCATTTTGTGTCTGGAAGTTTGCGTTGTAGGGATGCTTCAACTTTTGAGCTACTGGGAACAAGGCTGCTATAAAGATGGACATGCATTTGTCTCTTCAGGCTCTGATTTAAATTCTTTTGGCTATATACCCAGAAAAATGGGATTGGTAGGTTCTATGGCAATGCTATCTTGAGTTTTCTGAGGAGTGGCCATCTTCCACAGTGAGTACACCAACTCTACTGACCCACCAACAGTGCAGTGTTCCCACACCTTCAGTAATGCTTGCCATTTTCTTCTTTTATTAAAAAAATTGTTGATTGATTTACAAGCAGAGAGAGATAGAGAGAAGAGACACAGAAAGAATGGGTGCACTAGGGCCTTCAGCTGCTGCAAACAAACTCCAGATGCATGTGCCACTTTGTGAATCTGGCTTTATGTGGGTGCTGGGAATTGAACCCCAGGTCGTTGGGCTTTGAAGGCAAGTGCCTTATCTATTCAACCATCTCTCTAGCTCTGCTTGCCATTTTCTGTATTTCTTTTTTCTTTTCTTTCCTTTTCATTTTTTTTAAAGCCGGTAGTTATTCTAATCCTAATGGGTGTGGTAGAACTTAGTTTGTGATGAAACTGGCCATCTATCCACCCACACATACATCATATATACATACATACATACATACATACATACATGCACCAGAGTTGCATGTTGCACACAGTATTTTTTTTTTTTTTTGGTTTTTCGAGGTAGGATCTCGCTCCAGTCCAGGTTGACCTGGAATTCACTATGGACTCTGGCTGGCCTCAAATTCACAGCAATCCTCTTACCTTTGCCTCCCGAGTGCTGGGATTAAAGGTGTGAGCCACCATGTCTAGCTGCACACACTCTTTCACCTTTTCATAGTCCTTCAATTTATTCACACACCCATCAAACCAACTACTCATCATCCTTTGCAATTGCCCTTCCCTCCACCTTAAAAGCCCTCCATCTGTTTTCGCATTCACCCATTCATCTAACAAATACACTAAGTGTCTTTCATATGCTAGGCACGGCACAAGATGCTGTAGAACGAGTGAAAGGCAGGTCCTACCAGATTTTTTTGGTATCAGGACAAATTAAAACTCAATAATCAGGATGCATAGCAGAAAGAAGCAAGTGGTGTGAGACCTACAGCTCTCTGCTCTCTGGGCCTCAGCTGACAGCTCAGGCAGAGCAAGCATGGCAAATCAAAGGCTGGGCATCACATCTTGTCACATCAGCTGGAAGGTAGCAACAAGAATGAATGAGCTAGCAACACCCAGTAGCACTGAACTAATCAACCCCAAGGTCTGGCCCCAGTGACTGCCTCCAGCAAGGTGCCACCTCTCAAAGGCTCTACCACTTTCCCAAATTGCCACCAGCTGGGGACCAAGTATTCAGAACATATGAGGCTATGGGTGTTCATCAAAACTGCCACATTTTGCCCCTAGCTCCCACAGATTCAGGGCCATCCCATGATGCAAACACATTCAATCCATCTTTAACAGTCCCTAGAATCTTTGCCAATCCCAACACAGTTCAAAAGTCCAAAGTCTCTCCTGAAACTTAACTGTGAGCCTTGTAAAAATCAAAACACAAGTTACATACTTCCAACATATAATGACATAGAGTAAACATTCTCATTGCAAAAAAGAAGACAAGCTGGGTGTGGTGGTGCACGCCTCTGATCCTAGCACTCTGGAGGCAGAGGTAGGAGGCTTGCCATGAGTTCAAGGCCAGCCTGAGACTACATAGTGAATTCCAGGTCAGCCTGGACTACAGCAAAACCCTACCTCGAAAAAACAAAACAACAAACAAACAAACAAAAGCCTAGCAAGGGAAGACGGGATGAATGCAAGATAGAAAATCCTCAGGGCAAACATCAAATGCTGCAGCTCCGGGCCTGGCATCTGGGACCTGTGAGTAAACCCTCTGGGCTCCAAAGGGTTTGGGCAGTTCTTCCCTCCAGCTGTGCTGCTTGCTTTCTGGGCAGATCCACCAAGCCAGAGTGAGCAGCTTTCCTTGTTGGTCATCCATAGTCCTGACATCTCCAGTGCCGCCCACAGTTCATCACACCTCTATACCATGGCTTCATAGGGTCTCCTTGCAGGGACCTCAACCGAGCTCATGTCGCCATTGCAGAACCATGTGCACTTCATGACTCTCTTTCAGGCATCGTTTGTTTGTTTGTTTGTTTGTTTGTTTGTTTGTTTGTTTGAGGTAAGGTCTTGCTCTAGCCCAGGCTGACCTGGATTCATTCTGTAATCTCAGGCTGGCCCCAACCCCAGCAATCCTCTGCTTCCCAAGTGCTGGGATTAGAGTCATACACCACTATGTCTGGCCCTTCAGGCATCATAAAAATAACATGTTTATTTACAGAGAGGGAGAGAGAGAGAGAGAGAGAGAGAGAGAGAGAGAGAGAGAGAGAGAGAGAGAGAGAGAATGCACATGCCAGAGCCTCTTACCACTGCAAACAAACTCCGGATGCATGTGCCACTTTGTGCATCTGGATTTACATGGGAACTAGGGAATCAAACCCAGGCCTTCAGGCTTTGCAAACAAATGCCTTCAACTGCTGAACTATCTTTCCAGCCCCTCAGGCTGGAAAAAATAAATGTTTTTATTTATTTGTAAGGAGAGAGAGGAGAGAGAGAGAGAGAGAGAGAGAGAGAGAGAGAGAGAGAGAGAGAGAGAGAGCGCAAACATACCAGGGCTTTTTGCTGCTGCAAATGGACTCCAGTTGTATGTGCCACTTTGTGCATCTGGCTTTATGTGGTTACTGGGGAATTGAACCAGGTCATCAGGCTTTGCTAACAAGCGCCTTAACCACTGAGTCATCTCCCCAGCCCCTCTTTCCAGCACCTTTATTTACTACAGAGTGAGAGAATGGGGTGTGTCAGGACCTTTTGGCATTGTAAACAAACTCAAGACACATGTGCCACTTTGTGCATCTGGCTTTATGTGGGTGCTGGGGAA